>PVIR01022647.1:0-15617 GCA_004026965.1 Petromus typicus
ATACAATGCTAGGACTCATTTACATCTTCATTTTCTCATACCAGAGAAAAGATGCGATATGTACCTATCTGTGCCCTATTTATTTCACTTATGAGGATATCCTCAAGGTATGTCCATTTAAGTAGAAATGATTCAAACTTATCATTTTTATGGCAGAGTAGTACTCCATTCTGTAGAAGAACCACAGCTTTTTTATCCATTCTCCAGTGGATGGACATTTGGGTTGTTTCCAAGATGTAGCAATCACAAATTGGGCTGTTATAAACATGGGTGCACATATAAGACCTCTGTTTCTTGTAGTGGCAATTTTTTTGAAACTTTATCTTTCCTTTTTTTCTGACTACACCTCAATACAAAAAGTATTTTTCACAAAATATAGCCATCTTTCTTACCTTATTTGTAAATTTTGATTATAATAAAAATTGCAGCTGGAAAGTTTTAAGTATTGGATGATTCTTATTTGAGTATTTTATTGCCAAAAGACAGTTAAATCAGGAGATTACACTTAGGCTATATTAATGTGTGCAGTATTACTTAACATTTATATTCCCTTAGTCTGCATAAGAATAGAATCCTCCAGTGCTATCATAGACATTGATATGTGTTAGGATGTATATAATACATGGCATTATCTAGTTCCAAAGTATATTTTATTTTTTATCATTTCTTATTATTCTTTGAATGACAATATTAACTGTACAGGTAGTTTCTAATTCCTCTGAAGTAAATTTTAAGAAAAACATTTATAAATTTTTCATAATGCTGTTAACCAAATCTAATCATAATCTATTGTTAACACTTACAAATGATTGTAAAATAGTATTTATCAGAAATGCTGCAGATAGGGTAGTTTGAAATATATTCTAAAAATTATTTGCATACCATTAGGATCTAAATTTGTATAATAATGAGAAGAAAAAAATATATACCCCTTTTAAATGATACTGACATAGAATTATAACATGATGGTACTACTCCACAGAAGATCTGAATTTTTATGTTCTTTGAAATTTCAGTATACTCAAGAAAAATAATTTAAATTGTGTCCATTTCACATTGTCTCGAATGTGAAGAGGTGATTTTTTTTTTCCTTTTTCTTTTTTAAAATAGGATCTCACTCTGTAGTTCAAGCTGGCCCTGAGCTCAGCCTTGAACTGACAGCAATCCTCCTGCTTCTACCTTCCAAGTGTTGGAATTACAGGCATGAACCACTATATTTGACACTGTGGTATGTGGTACTGATTGCTGATGGGCATGAGTCACCATGCTCAACATTGTTGTATGTGGTTACCTGGGATCAAACCCGGGCCTTTGCACTTGCAAGGCAGGCACCAGAACCACTGAGCTAAATCCCCAACCCTGAAGATGCGATTTTAATCTTTTCCATGAAAGCAATACTCCTGTGTACATTATCACTCTTTTCAGTGATACAGATTTGGTTATCCTCCTGCTTTGTGTAGTATATACTTCTTTATTAAGGGTTAGGAAATGCAGAGGCAGTTTGTTTTTTGCCAAGACAGTGGCATCCATTGTTGCATCCTGGTCACGTGAAGACATGGTGAACTAGCAGATGGATTTGGACTGAGTCTAAGAAGTACCCACTGGAAATACAAATTTAAGCCTCTGTGACACACAGGCTTAATGCAGGAAGTTTGAAAAATGTTACTACTTCAGTACTGTGGGAGAGTTAACACTGTCAGCCGATCTGATTTGGGAAGTACAAGAAAGACTGGTAAGATCTTGTGTAAGTGCTACTTTTACCAAATATTTCTATATTCATTCTCAAAATGCAGTTTTACATAATCTAGCTTTTAATTTAGTTTCTAACTGTCTCACAGAGTAGTGAGCTACAGTTATGACTTATGAAAGAAGTTTTAACCTCTAATTTTAATTCTTAAGTTGATTTTTAAAAAGGATTAACACAATAAACATTGTACTAAAAGTATTCTATTTTTTTTTCCTCCATTGATGTTGACAATCACTTTTCTAGAAGTTTGGTAAGTGTCTCTTAAGTCAAAACAGTGACTTTCTAAAACACAAAAAGCTTGTGGGAGTGAAAACAGTATTCTCTCTTAAGGAGGACCTTGTTAGGGCATTCATAATGAAATCTCTAGAAAATATAAACTATGAAATATTTTGATTATGGGTCAATGTCAGGATTAAGACCTCTGAATCCATTTTATTTAGTGAAAAGAATTTGGAAAAATATTTAGGTTTAAATCAGTGTTTTATAGGTTGTCTCTTTTACTTGGAAAAATTATTTAAGAATTTAGAGCATAATATTGCAGTAAAGTGTAAATATCAGACTATACCCTTAAACGAAATTTTAAAAATGCCAATTGCACTTCAATTTTTATAGCTTTTTAGCAGTGTAAAATTTTCTCTATGCAAGTAGTGCACAGAGGTTGTAAGGCTTCTCATAAACTGTAAATTTGGAATACTGCATAAAATTCTTCATTCTGTGTGTAGCATTCTAAAGGTACAAGGAAAGTTGAACAGACAAAGTTACCAGACAGAGACTATACTCAATCTACTACAGTAGGGACAGAAGACAGAGCACAGGCTGAGTTCATGTGTGTTGAAGTCAATGGCAGGACTTTTAAAGAGTCAACATGGCAAAAGCAGTGGATCTGCAATGTAGGTCATTCCTTTGCTGACTGATGCCACTCAAAATAAACCTTCTTTTAGTAAGAAGTGTGTCAATTGCAGCAAGACGTCCACAGGATATTAGGCCTCTACTCAGCCATAGGGACAAGGAGATGGAGCCTTGTCTAATAACAATCACATCTTGAAAACCTACCTAGAATAGAATACTATTATCTTCTTAAGAATCTTTACCGAAACCCTAACCTATTTCTTACTGGAAAGTTTCTTCGCAGTGGATTTCCTTATCTCACTGTCCTCTCTCTTGTCCCTAACCCTTAATAAAGAAGTATATACTACACAAAGCAGAACATGTATCAGAACATGTTCAGGCAATTCACGGACATACTCCTTGAAAGTAGGTAAATTATTGTTTTCCTTCAGTAGAGTCTTTATTTCCTTAGTTTTTCTGTTTCTTCAAGTATTGTGTTGCAGTTCTTTGCCTTTGAGAAAGCAGACGCTTCCTCAGGATTCCACTGCTTGATTTTGAAAGCGCGTGTCAGCACTCAGCCAGGCCAACAATTCTAGTGCTCTGTCAGATCTGTCCTGTGACTATATCACTCTACTCCCCTCAATCCTACTTAACAAGGGAGGAAACCTTAAAAGGCACAGCCCTAACTCCACATGACAAAGAGAACTGCGCTGACTTGTTGGTTCTCCCTGAGACCGGAAGTGGGGTGCTTACTCAGTAGCCCTCGCTCTGCCTGAGGGAGGATCCTGGGCCACAGAGGTATGTCGTGGCACTGGGCCTGGACACAAACGAAAGGAAACACTTTCTTTTTTTGTTCTATGTGTCTGTTTTGAGATTTTATTTTCCCTCCAACTGAGTTGGATTTTTCCACTGCTTCTTGGGCTCCCACAAAAGGACTTTTGTGGCCATTTATGGTACATGAATGGCTGGCAAAATCAGGTTGACTTGGGAAGATGAGGATGGAAAACTGCTGTTCTGCCATCTTGTCAACTTTGCTTTTAGGGAGGACTGATGCTGGAAAATGGTAAAACCACACATTTTCCAATGTGGCAGTTACAAATGTCATCTACCTTGCACTTCTGAACTCACTGGTTTTTCCACCTCTTTGTGTATCTTCTCTATTCTTTTTAATCTAGTGTGAATAGTAAATCCAAACTGAGGGAGGTCATGACCTCATTTTTCATTTTATTCCATCTCAGCTACTCCAGTTTGTCAACTGAACAAAACTACATTTTAATATTCATTGTCTGAGGTTCAGTGGGAGGTTTCCAGTCACAAGTGGAGTTTCTGGGAATAATTTATTATTGGTTTGTTCAAATTTTTATAGGGAAACATAGTTACCAGAGACACCTGAGGTGGCCCTGGCCTCCTGCAAGCCAGTGCAATGTCCATGAGATAAAAAAGTGGGAATTAAAAGAAACATGAAGACAACTGGGAGAAACTGAGTCTTGGGCTGATCTAAACTTCTCTGGGCAGGAATGACAAAGTTAACTCTGAGGAAGACCAGTGTTTATTCACTACAAGTGTGGAACAGGGGGAAACTGGGAAAGACTTGAGTCATCCACTAAGAACATGTATCAAGCATGGCCAGGGATTTAACTCAGAGGCATGTGCCTGCCTCACAAGCCCAAACTCACTGAGTTTGATCCTCGGTACAAACAAAAAGTCCAAGGAGTCGGGTTTGCAGAACGAAGGTGCAAGTATATCCTGGCAGAAGAGAAGAGTTAACTCAGAGAGAAGAATTTGGTTTGGGTCAGTGAGCATGAACTCAGCCAGGCTCTGCTACTTCCAATGTAAAATGGCCAGATTCTGGGGGACAGTCAAGGAGCTTGTGCCATTGATGACGTGCTAATACCAAGCAGAGGTGTCTGTTACAAATTTTAATTAAAGACAGGAATAAAGTCTGAGATTTTCATAGTAATGATTCTTTGTTAAGTAGTGATAATTTTTTTCCATGTGAAAATATGTACCTTGTGCTATAACTAACATTTCATATTTAATTGGATAACTCAATTTAAATGCTGGTGAGTATATCTTTGGCATTTATATTTATGGTTTTGTTGTTACTGTATTTTTATGTATTTTTCAGTGCTTGAAGGAATTTATGCAGGTTAATTTCTATATTATTAAGTAAAATAAGTTATCTGCCATTTTAAATGAAAATGGTATGGAATGCTGTGAACCACTGTTTGACATGCAGACCCCATTATCTGAGTCTTATAATAATTATGTCATAGGATTTCTACAGTAACTTGAACAATTAAGAATTAATTTTTAAGAAGAATTGATTTTTAAATTGGGATCTTTTTTCAGAAAAACATTATCATTGTTGAGCTCTATATCTGGTATTACATATTTTTTGCTTTTGCTTTTTTAACATAAAACAGAATTTCAGCTGTAACCATGAACAAGCTTAATTTTTGTGAAATTTGTTACCATTTGGTGCCTCTAGAATTTTTCTACAAAAGATGAAATATGTACCAATGGCTTATTTAAGATTGTAGGCCTTTAAGGTAGCATGATCCATGACATTTCATTTTACTTTAAATAAAATCATCAGAAATGTTTATATTTGTATTGAATTGTGAGTGTTTTAACATCTCTATGTAGTTTCTAGATATCATTAGTTAAGAAACAGAACTAGTAATAAATGTTAGTGAAGAATCTGTGGTTGTAGTTTTTTTTTGTGTGTGTGTGTCTCTTCTCTTTCTGTCTTCTTGCAGCTCTGAAATGATGAGTTTTCAGTGATGACAGTAGTATTTTGTTTTGTTTTACTTGTCACAGTGATAGGGCTATTTAAAAAATATTTTAAAATATTCAAATCCTTAAGTAAATTAATTAACTGACTAATAGAGCCGGCAATTCAGGCCCATGTGGGGTTAGGCGTGTTCATTCCTGGTCTGCACAGGGTTTGTAGTGAGATAATGATCGAGGTTTAAAGCTCATCTTTTAGTTACTGTATTTTCCATGTGTTTCCATTTGTCCACAAAGTTGTAGCATTTAACTGCTTTTCCAAACAATCTCATCTCCCCCCATAGAAAACCATCTAACACAACCTTCTGACCTATGTGTGCATCTGCTGAGAGAAAAAAGTTGATTCTCTCATTTTCTCACAACTGTGCACAGACACAAACTCTTTGAAACCATCCAGCTTTGCTCCTTTGAGACATCAACTTGAATTGTATTGATGACAGCTAAATAATAAGTTCTCCCAATGGTGGCAAATATGCAGTAACAGATGTTTGACACAACGTGGAGACAAAACATCTGAGAACTAAATATGTTTCTCTTTATTGCTGAAACGGACTCAGAAGTGGGTACAGATGCAGCTTACACACTGAGAAATAGAAGATAATGTCTCACTGCATGTTTTTCTGTCCACATAAGTGAGAAATAGTAGCAGAGATCATGACTGATTACAAAAAAGGTAGTTACTTGTAATCCTCTCAAAATGTTCTTGCTAAACCTATTTACTGCGTAGTTCTTCCCTGGATAATGATCAGTTTGTGGGGGAAGATAAAGCACAACAGTGATTAAGAAGCAGAGACTAATGGAAATGACTTAAAATGATGAAACTCAGGGAACATAGAAAAATTGATAGAAAAAATGTTTGAATGGCAGCATTTAGGAAGTGGTTAGAAAACATTTTAAGACACTATGTGTTTAAAGAAATAGATCTTGAAAGCATAACCTCTTACTTTATTTAAAATTTTAATTGATACCTTAAGGGAAATGTGTTTTGCTTTTAAACACTTAACTTTCATATAATCCAGACTCTAGTGCATTCAACTTTGATGCCTAAAATTTGCATATTTATGCAAAATGTTGTTTTCACACATAACTTGACAAACGATAACTTTAAGCATGTGTGCTAGCCTCTGTTGCTGGAGAAAAGATCCAGGTCTCACCCAGAGTGAAGGAGGGTGTGTGTCAGGTTTCAGTCTGCCCAGTGGGCTGGTGTCTGGTGTAAGCACCTTGGCACACTGCATAAAGCATATTTTTATGCCACAATTTCAGAATATTTTATTATAACTTTCTTTATAATATATCTAGATTATTTATGTTTTCACAAATGTATTAAATACAGGTCATAACACATCTGAATATATAAAAAGGAACTAGTTAATTGAATTTAATGTATTTTTCCTATTATATCCTAAGTATAGAGGATATAAATTTCTTTATGAATTCTGCAAGTTAGGAAAACTTTCTTTATACAATAGAGAATTGGCTGTCAAATATTGCTTTTCAGAATCAAGATCAGCTGATCTTATGTTTGCATTAGCCAACATGCAAAAGGGGTAATAGAAATCCAAACAGATCTAAGATCTAACCAGGACTCTAGGCTCATACTCTTTCTATCCAACTGTAAGAATACGTGCCATGTGGGCCGGGGATTTAGTTCAGTCTTGCAAGTGCAAGGGCCCAGGTTCAGTTCCTGGTAAACACATACAATACTGGGCATGGAGACTCACACCTAGCAGCAACCAGTACCACATTCCACAGTGCTGGGGGTGGGGGTGGGGAGGGTGGCTCACGCCTGTAAACCCAGCACTTGGGAGGCACAGGCAGGAAGATTGCTTTAATGTGAGTTTGAGGCTGAGCTCATGGCCAGACTGAACTACAAAGGGAGACCCTGTCTCAAAAAAAAATTTTTTTTCTTTCTTTTCTTCCAGTGTTTTCCTTTTCACTTCTCTTCCACCCATAAATTTTCTTCAAGTGCAGATTTGCTTTTTCTTGCCAATTTTTTAAATGAGATATTGATTCGAACAGTTGAAAGCAAGAGCAGTATTTCTGAAAAGTCAAAGTTCCTGGTAAATTTGATCTGCAATGCTGAATGCTATAAGGACTGATAATAGGAAACAATAGAACCAGGCAGCCCAGTGTGGTCCATCCTTCCCTTAGTAAGCCCGAACATCAACACTAGTGATGTGAGAGTTGAGGAATAGTGCACACACTGACGGAAGAAGATTTTACATATACATGTTATCTTGGTGATTTGTCTAAAGACAAAGTCCTCAAATTGTCACACAGTTGCACACATTTGTAAGCAGTAAGTGTCCTGTTTTTTCTACTGTCCACCACTGCTCTGCCTTCATCTATCCAGGGAGAAAGGTGGAGAATCAGTATGGTTGCAATGTTCTGAAAACTTAACTGTCCTCATAGTTTATGAAGTAACCAGGGCAGGTGCATTCTACTTCTTTAAGTTAAGTGCATCAGGAATTCCAAGAAAATCTTCTAGACAAAGTGATGTCTCATTCTTCTGACACTGTTGCTGATATAGAACTTATAGATCTACTCTGCTACCTCCATGAGGAGGTTGTGTGAGGAAAGAGCCTGTGGCAAGCTCTGTAGCAGCCTACAGTCCTCTGAAAAAGGGTGATGGCTCCATTCTGCACCTTCCCATGGGTTAGGGCAGAACAGGAGGATGCTAACTAGAAGTCTCTGGATTTCAGACGCATGAATGAAATTAGACCTTAATGTTTTCTCTAGTCTAGAGATTACTGAAGGCAGGTGTTGCGTGTCCAGTAGACCTTGCGAGCTCTCTTTGCCTTTTGTCCTTGGCACATGTTTATGATACATAATTATGTTCACTTTGGAGAACTGGTACATTGGTAAGTACAGCATCTTGATTATGCCCAGTTCCTCTTTTCTGAGTTTCACTTTTCATCCACAAAGTCTGCCTCCCTGTTTCCTGGCACTTAACTTTTTGTTTGCTTCTAAAACTATTTATGTTCTTGGTTTTGAAGGTTGGATCCCTTTAGAGTTCACACCAGCCCTTTTTGCCTTTGCCTTAGATGACATGTGAAGATAAGCTGTCATTTTGCCTCTTTCTTAAGAAATATAGAGGTTGTCAACGTGAGAAGACCAGTGTGTCCATCCAGGCAAGAGCAAGGCCAGATTACTGGCACAGTCATCCTCGAGAAGGACAAATTGTATATACCTAACATTCTACAGCTCTAGAGGCTGTAGCAAGAGGATCTCAAGTTCAAGGCCAGCCTGAGAACCTTAGCAAAAAGTTATTTCAAAATATAATTAGTTTAAGGGAGCTGGGGAACTCTGGAGGATGTGGCTATGTTGCAGAGCACTTGCCTCCCATGTGTGAGGCCCTGGACTAAACTCTTTCTCTCTCTCTCTCTCGTCTCTCTCTCTCTCTCTCTCTCTCTCTCTCTCGCTCTCGCTCTTTCTCTCTTCACACATAGCATTAAAAATGGGAAACAAATTTAATCTGAAGTTCTGATCCCGCAGAGGGTCTTACAGCTCTAGGTCAAGCATCTCTAAATACTAACCATTAAGTACTGCAAACACATACCAATAAGAATAACAACTAAACATTAAAGAGAAAAGTATCCTGTTTTACTCAGCCACGTTTTTCAAAAGCCGAATCCCAGTGTGGCACCATTCTGGAGCATGGGTCCTGCAGACTGCATCGGCTGAGCTGGGGCAGCCGGCCACAATCAACGTCCCAGGGTCCTTCCCTTCCCTTCCGTAGTTCCCACAATTATAGGACACTAGGAAGAACTTCACTGCCACATTCACCAACCGCAGCAGGACTGGCAGTCAGAGAGGTGCGTGGTTAGTCAGGAAATCCTCGCTCCTCAGCCTGATCAGTGTATTCTACCCCTGAGCTAACTCGGAGTGCCTGAACTAAGCTTCTCCTAAATCCCCACGTAGCGGAAGACCTTCTATCTTTCATAGTCCCTTTTCTGGAACATTTACATTCTATTGATATGTGAAATCTGCTCCTGTATCTGAGATTCTAGTAACCTTGCCCTAAAATCAATCAGGTCAGTGTGAGGTAAATTGCACCCTGTGCCTGTGCTAGTCTACATGATTGTGCCTTCCTCCTCTCCTAGCTGCTCACAAATCATGCTCTCAGTAATTGCACTGAGAACCGTTTGGAGAATTGATGCCAAGGGCGCAGACACATAGTTCACAAAACGCCCCTGCTTTCCCTTTTGAGGGACCAGAGCGGCCGCATCCCAGCTCCTCTCTGTTCTCCACGGCCCCGGAACAGCTCTGCCAGTAATTTCCTCAGTGAAATGTGTGTGTCCTGATATGCCCTTGTCTGCACTTGAAGAGCTGAACTCATTTTAAATTACTGGTGATTTTCTTATGCACTTTTTACTAGTCTGATATTTAAATTTATTTTCCTGAATGTTATTTCAATTTATTCAGAAATTCACTCTATTTAGATGAGATAGAAATAAAATTCAAAATATTGATAAATACTTCTGTGCAGCCAGAGCAACTGTGAGTCTTGTGCAGTGTGGCCATTCACTGAGGCTTGGTGACAAAGTCGTTAAAAATATTTGGCAAAAATATTTTAGACTTTAAATCGGACACGATTCATTTCTAACTTATTTTAAAAATTCAACAGATCAAATTTAACATATGTGGGCAGGTAGTCTGATTTTATGTCTGTGAAATTAACTAATATTTCATCAAATATTTAGAAATTTGACAGATAAAATTTGTTCAAGCCAAAGACAGAATAATGAAAACTTGTAAGTTTGACCAGGAGAAAAAAAAAACCTGACCAGCTATTAAAGAGCAGATGTCATACTTTATTCCAAAACTTTAAGAAAAAGCTTGGCAGTGCCTTCTGGGTTTGGGTTAAATAATGTCATATCTGTTAGGGCTCAGTAGCAGAGTCTGAAAGAAAGGATGTTCACGTATAGGAAATTATCAAATTTAAATCAAATATTATGCTTCCCTTGGAAGAGTTTAAACTTAACAATTTCTATAACTTAAAAACTTTGTAATAGATGCTAAGAGAATGATAACTGCAATTTCCATAGAGGAAATTCATTACAAATATAATGTAAGTGCCCATGGGCATCTAATATTAATAACAAGAAATTATTTCATGTGCAAAATCTATTACAATATGGCATAGCAGTTTAGTCTGCCTCAACACATATTTTTCCATCCATTTCTATTCTGTTAGGCCAGCAGTCCAGTAGAAAGAGAAGAGTGCTGGAAGTAGAAATGCTCAATGATTTATTAGTGATCACTGAAAAACTAAAGATGGATCAAAAAAGTGCATAGACACAGATGTGTCACAAGTTACATTCACTCCAATAACTGACACCCACAATTATAAGTTGGAAAATCAATCACCAAAGATTTTATGCTTAAAATCTACACACAAAACATAAAATATTCTGTGATAATTTCTTGGGAATATCATAACAGAAATAATTGCACAGAAATGAATTCTCTTATGGTCGTGAGACTAAAAGTTCAAAATTATAATGTCCTCCAGATGGGTTCCCTCTGCAGACCGGGAGAGGCAACTGTCTCAGTTTTACCCCAAGAACTTGGTGGTTACCAAAAATAGTTCACAAATTTTTGCCATGTAAATTAATTATTAGAGTTTTCTCCTTTGAGGGTGAGGAGGTGTCATATAATACACTATAAATGTGCACAGTACCTTAGAACTGAATTCCATATTTTTCTGCCAATACACCCAATCCATTACCTTCTCTACCAAGATGCTACCTCCAAAGCATTTCCCTTGATGTTTACCATATTTAGGATCACTATATATATAAAATATATAGACTCATGTATTCTAAATATTCACTATATATATAGAATATATATAATCATATATAGAATCATGTATTGCATATATTTAATATAGTTATGAATCTTTTAATTGAAAATGACTTTACAGATATGTCATCAGTTGAGTTGTGTTCACTTGGTTATTTAATTTTTCTTGTTTTATTTTCTTTCCCTAGTCTATATATCCTGAGAGCAATGACTGTCCCCTTGCTTCAGGACCATAATTATAGTGAGCAGAAAAGCATCTCTTATCAAATAGGTACTACAAAAATAACATAGAGTGAATGTAAGATATTTGAAAAAATATATGATGGCCTTTGTTCTATATTTTATCAAACCTCAAAGCTTCTCCTAAGGCAAGTCCTCTAGATTGTGTATAATTCCACTACCCAAGCTTTTCCAAGGAACTATGGCATGTATGCATTTACTATTAAATATGGAGCAGGCTTTTGTGCAAAACATTGAATATGCTTAACTTATTCAATAATGGCCCAATGAAATAGATAATATTTAAATTCCCATTTTAATATTGCCAATTACAAATCAGATCTTAGAGACATTAAAAATTTTCCATGCAGTGATTCGAGAAGCAGAATCAAGATAAATACTTTGAGTTTAATTAATTTATTTTCATAGATAAAACATATAAACAGGACCTGTGTTACAAGTCTATCCTATGGCTTGAAAAAAATTTAGAGTTCAGTGTTGGCTCAATAGCAGAGTTTCCAGGTATAAGATAAACTCTTGTAATTAAAAAATCCTTAGCCAGGATTAACATAAACTTAATGCCAGATTAAAGAATTATTCATATTATCTAACTAATAACTAAATAAAGTTATTTAAACCCTTCAAGCAATGTCCTTCAGAAAGAATTAGCAAAAAACATTGTAAAATTGCTGGTTCATTTGCATGAACATTCAATTTCTGCAATTAAGAACCTGTGTCCCAGATATGGAAAATCTTCAAAAATCCATGACTATTGTTTCTCTTTAACCATCAGGTTTCAAACTATACAGCACTACCTCATAGATTTTCAATAAGGTGGTAATTATGGGCCTAATTGCAATGAAAATTTACTTAGTAATGATGTATTTTCATAATGTCTATGATTGCTGAGAATTGTTACAAGCTCCATTTTCTTTCTAAGGTATGGCTGTAGAAATAAGATTGTGAGTTGGAGCTAATGGACTGTTAAAGTTTTATGATAATATTAGTCATGGTTCTTTTTTTTTTAGGTTTTTGGAGACAGGGTCTTGCTTTGTGGTTCAGGCTGGCCCTGAGCTCAGCCTCAAACTCACATCACAATCCTCCTGCCTCTGCCTCCCGAGTGCTGGGATTACAGGCCTGAGCCACCACGCCCGGTACTGTGGTATGTGGTACTGGTTGCTGCTGGGTGTGGGTCTCCACACCCAGTATTGTTATGTGGTTACCGGGGAATGGAATCCGGGTCCTTGCCCTTGCGAGACAGGCGCCGGAACCACTGAGCTAACTCCCCGGCCCAGTCATGGTTCTTATGGGACAGAGATTCCAATATTCAAGATACCATGGTCGTGAAGAACCTGGATTACATTCTTGGCCAAGTTTAATGATTTCAGTAACAAAATTTATTTCTGATTGTCTCATGAAATGTGAATTGTAAAGTGCAATTATTAACACCATCATCAAAATTCATAGAATGGGTGTGCATTAATCAACACTTAGATGAGTGAATAATTTGTCAGCTCAAATTATATCTAAGAGAAAAAAATTCAAACTGAAGTTTGAAAAAAGAGCTATAGGTAGAAAGATACCAAGGTGCTGGCATTACTAGACCAGGCCCCATATGTCTGCTGTCATTAGATCAGAGGTCCCAGACACTGCTGCATGACAAGCTTCTTGGAGATGATTTTAGTAAATCAGAAGAGAGATTGGAGAGTGAGAGTAATAGAAGAAGTAGATTCAATGTATAGAGTATTATGTTAGCAGCATTTTGTGATGTCAAAGTTATCTTCCTTACTTTTGCAATATTTGATATGCAAAAATAATGACCAGATTCTAAACTTAAGGCTTTAAAACTCAGATAAGGCTTTCTGAAGTTTCATCCCCCACTTTTGCACTGGACACCAACCCAGGCTGGCTCAGCCTCTATTTTGAGACTCATTGTTATCCTCTGTTGAAAGTGTTGGCTTCTTATTCCTTCATCACACACATCCTTTCATATCTTTTCTGACACAGCATCATGCTGAGTTCTTTTCAATGCTCTGTGTATTTCTCTCGATCCTTTGAATTTTTGCTCTGGCATGCTCGTTGGTAAATGCTCAAGTTCCTCCAGACTGGTCCTAGAAAGTCCCTTTGTTCTATTTTTTTCCTGTCCAGACCCATAACCTTAGCATCTCCTAAATATATATACATAGACAGACCTTTCTTATTACATGCACATATTATAATGTGTCTATTACAACTTCATATTATACATCTCTTCGAAAAAATCACATTACCTTATTAATAAACTATATTATTTTCAAAGCAAGCTTTTGACCTTTCAAATCTCATCAATTTCTGGCAATATTCATTATAGTAAATAATATCACATTCAATTCTGTCACTGACATACTTTTATATTTCTTTCTAATTGCCCATTTTCACATCAACAAATGCTGCTAGTATTATACTCTATACACTGAATCTATTTCCTTCTATTACTCTCACTCTCCAATCTCTCTTCTGATTTACTAAAATCATCTCCAAGTAGTGTGTTGTGCAGCCGTGTCTGGGACCTCTGACCTATGACAGCCAACAGAATGGGCCCTGGGCTAGTAATGCCAGCACTTTGGCTGTTATTCTTCAGTGGTTTACTCTGGGGTCCATGCAGGAGAACTGAAAATTGCAATAAGTATTTCAAACAGAGTTGATTTACTTCAGGAAACTGATTGTAAATCCAGAGTTTAATGACTCCCAGAAACAGCTGCTACCTGTAGCACTAAGGGAAAGTGATTTAGTTTTGCAACATTTTTGAAGGCTCAGAGAAGAGGTCATTAATGGACTCCTGATCAGGCCTTGGAGAAAAAGAAGCCTCATCCAGCTGCGACAAAGAGCCAGCGTCACTGAGGCCCACAGCTGCTGCTGGAATACAGGAGGAAAATCACACCTCCCACTGCTTCTGTAATGGGAGAGTCCCACAGACAGGCCTGCACAGCCCCTGAGAGAAGATTGTGAGGAGGTTGTCCATTTTTCCCAAGAAAATAAAAATTACTAATTTTAACACTGAATGAATTCAATTAATTTTATTAAAGCTGATATTGCACAAAAAGATAGAAAAGAGAGAGCATATTTATAACCAGAATCTCTGGATATCATTAACACAGTCCCCTCTGTCTTTCATATCTTGACATAATCATTTTCTGCCTTTATGAACTGAACATATTCCTCTTCTTGATAGTTTTTAAATTTTTATTTAATACTTTTATCTTTTAAATTCAAATCTGTATTAGTACATTAGCTATTTTAATATGATGAAATAATAATTTAGTCCTTTTTAATACGTCAAATATGAACACAATACAAATACTTATGATGACTTTACTTGAGCTTAGAATTCAGTGTTCCTTCGCCTAGTTCCCATGGGGCAAAATGAAAACTTTAGTGAGAGAAGATATAATCACTGTAAATTACTAGAAATTGGAACAGTAACCTTAGCGACATATGATAGATTTCATTGCTGGAAATGCTGCTTAACAGATACAAAAGTTAAATTATTTCTGCCCCAAATCATCCTTGATATCATGAAGATTTAATTGGAGAACATTTTAAGTAGGATAAGAAGCAAAATGATATAGAAAGTTGAGGGCCGGGGAGTTAGCTCAGTGGTTCCGGCGCCTGTCTTGCAAGCGCAAGGGCCCGGGTTCGATTCCCCGGAAACCACATAACGATACTGGGTGTGGAGACCCACGCCCAGCAGCAACCAGTACCACATACCGCAGTGCCGGGCGTGGTGGCTCACGCCTGTAATCCCAGCACTCGGGAGGCAGAGGCAGGAGGATTGCTGTGATGTGAGTTTGAGGCTGAGCTGAGGGCCAGCCTAAACCACAAAGCGAGACCCTGTCTCAAAAAAACCTTAAAAAAAAAAAAAGATATGGAAAGTTGATATTATATTATTTATTTATTTATTTATTTCTCTCATTAGAAAACTAGGGAAAATGTCAGAATTATTTTAATATTATAATCAATTTAAAGCTGTCCTCTTTAGTTATATCATGGAGATACAAATAGAGATGGAAATTAATTGTACTAAAAGCAAAGAGTGTCAGTAGAAACATTTGTGAAAAAGAGTTTCATAATCACAGTTTTAAAGAAGGATTACAACTGGTATTTAAGAAAAATGAAGAACTCTTTAAGGACTTAGCTGGAGCAAAGTTACTGACTTACACATTGATGTATTTTAGGATTTAAT
>PVIR01022647.1:15717-28081 GCA_004026965.1 Petromus typicus
GGTTTTTTGAGACAGGGTCTCGCTTTGTGGTTCAGGCTGGCCCTGAGCTCAGCCTCAAACTCACATCACAATCCTCCTGCCTCTGCCTCCCGAGTGCTGGGATTACAGGCGTGAGCCACCACGCCCGGCACTGTGGTATGTGGTACTGGTTGCTGCTGGGTGTGAGTCTCCACACCCAGTATTGTTATGTGGTTACCGGAGAATCGAACCCGGGTCCTTGCGCTTGCGAGACAGGCGCCGGAACCACTGAGCTAACTCCCCGGCCCATAGTTAGTATGTTTTAAAAATCTTAATACTAGTGTTGCACTGATTATCTTCATTTTTAGGACATTTTTTCTAGAATCTCCAATGACTAGTTCACTTAAGTATTACCTATCACATTATTACTGATAATTTATTAGTATTATCTTTTTTAAAAAATTGATAAACATTTGAAAACCTTATCTTTTATTATTTTGCTTGCTTTAGTAGCTTACTTAAACATTTCATTTTTAAAATAAAATATTTAGACTGATTAAATTTATTTTCATGAATGTATAAACACATATTAGATAGCAATGCAATAAATCAAACAAAATGGAAATTTCAATTATAGATATGATGGTCTGGCAACATGCACAACTTTGAGATACTAATAATTTAATCACTGGACTAAGCCCAGAAAAATGATGTGATGCTTAGGAACCATGTTTCCTCTATTACAAGTAAAAAAAAATCCAGGATTTTATACTTATGTTAATGCACTTTGAGGAGTAAACTTGATTCTTATTAGCAGATGTCATACTATTTGCATTTGAAACTTTGTAAGCCTGATTTTCTCGAAGTATGAGACATCTGCAGATGCTCTACTGGGCCTGCCTAGTACCTCAAATAATCAGTCTAGACATATTATACATCTGCCATCTTTTGTAATCCAAATTGCTGCAAGGAAGAAAATGTATTTATATTTCATAATGAAAAGGAAGTGTCTGAATGCCAACTAGAACACACAAAAGACTCCAATCTGAGTTGCCAGGCATAAATTGTCTGACATTAAATGTTTTAGCAGCTAATTCTTATGAATTATTGATATTCTTCCCATTTAGCTAAAGGATCACATCACTACAATAATTAGCACCAGGCATCTTCTGCTTATCATAGTTAATGTATCATGAAAGAACTTAGGGTAGGACTTTAAGAAAATAAATAATGCCTTTTGTTTGTGTTATAGGTAAACAGAAGATACAAATAAATTTGGGAAAAATGTTCAACAGGTTTCACAGTGTGGTGTGTGTGGAGCTGTTATTTCTCTTTCAGGCATTTATTTGGAGAAATAATAATGATCTCTTCTTTTAGGAAGATTGCAGTTCAATATTGGCTCAAATTGCCAAAAACCACATCACTTCTAGTAAGGCTACTGATCTTACATAGGCAAGAGAAAGGCTTTCCAAATAGTTACTACTTTATAATATTAGTTTTGCATTTACAGTCACTTTCTTGCTTAGTACTGAGAAAAAAATCTACTTAAAAGACTTTAAATACATCTAATCTAAATAAGTTCTCAGTACACAAATTATTTATACTGATTTTGAAGTATATATTTGCTCTCCCTTTTTTTGTCCCAATTTAATAACCCAATAATAATTTCAAGGCTTCCGTCATCATGTCATCTGGAGTACATGTGGATGCTCTCTGGAGAAAGATAAGAGAAAAGACATTTAATATTTTTTCACACATTTTTAGCAAATAAAGTCCATCACAAAAAGCCTCACTGTAGCTTTTACTCAAAATGATTCAGCTTCTGTAGCAGTCTAGTATCCCCCCCCATAATCAGGTGATTTGGGCCTTACACACTCTATTAAGAAAGTCCTTTTGCCTGAGAATAAAACGCACGTCAGCTGCTCTTGCCTAACTGACTCAAAGCAATGAAGAACCAGAATTTCTCACAAACAGCTCAGCAGCAGTTTGTCTGCATCTACTGGCAACAGTTTTCTTTCCACCAGCCAAGAAGTGGCACAAGCTCTCAGGTTCTCGAGTTCTGTGCATGGAATGAATCAGAATCCAATCTGCACTCCTGGAAAACATCTCACAGGAGTTCCTTTATCCTTTTGGCTTCTGCCTAACTGTGAAATGAAGAAAATCACATTTGCCTTCTTTCTGTGCTTCCCAAGTGCTGGGCTGACAGGATAGTAACAGTTACTGCAGCAAAAGGTACTTTACAGACCAATACTCATTGTGTTTCCAGTGGCTTAGGGTGTGTACCTGTTGAGTAGGAAATTACCTTTACTCTGTAAAGTTTGACATTTAAAAGAATCAGAGCTGATACTGTAATCAAAGAATATGTATACAATTCAAGAATACAAATGCTAAAAAAAAGTGCTGAGGAATATAGATGCTGAAAAGATACAAATTGAATGCATGTATTTTCTATGGATTAATGTTAAGTGTCTCTGAAAAACTGAAAGATGACCATGAAGTTTTCTTTCTGAAGAGAGTGTTCAGTTCTCATCAGGGTTTAATTTCTCTCCAGACTAGTTTTCTTACTGAACCTAGAGCTCACATTAAACTATATTGCCCGATTGCTAACACTCCCCGGGGAGCCCATGATTGCATGAGAGCAACTAAATGTCACAGCTGTCCCTGAACAGTGGAAGGTAGGTAATTTCCTCTGGATTTTTGAATATGCACAATTTGCCTAAATTCTGTACATTTATAGAAACTTTTCTACTCTTTTATGACATTCAGTGAAATCATTATGCTCCACCAACCCCATAACCATGCAGATACACATACAATAACACACAAAGCCATGGAAATATTTTTAGTTGCACATGTTTTATTATAGTTGCTTGTCCTGTAGCCAGAAGTTTATTTTCATGCGTGCATTTTGAAAAAACAATTTGCTGTTTTGGTGTAACTTTGGTTTAGACAAAGCCAGCAGGAAAGATTACACTTTTTTGGTCTATTCAAGCTATAGTCTTTAAAATAATCAATAAGTCAATCAATATATTTATCAAACAGTACTATTTGTTTAAATTTGTGTTAATATAAAATATAGATAATATAGATAGAATTATGGCACTTTGAAGTGCTAATTTAGCTGCTTAGTAGGAGAAGTTTCTATAAGCTTGGACATTCAAAAGCAACACAGCTATACAGACTCAGGAAGATAATATTTTGAACAGAAAAAAAGTGAGTACTACAACTTGGAAACAAGCTCCACATGAGAATGAATATATCACATTCAGTGTCTGAAGACTAAGCATATCTGGCTGTAGCACAAGGAACCACAGGGTAGAGCACAGAAGGATGAAAGATGAAAAGCCAACAGTGTTCAAGATATGCGCATCCACTGCTGGTGAAGAGGTTGGAGAAAAACATGAATTCATCCACTGTACTCAGTCATTGATAAATTTATGCATTTCTCTTAAATCATAGAACAGCTGAGTTGCCTCATAGCTCAAGAGCACACAACAGCAGTCAGCAGCGGTGTGATCAGCCTGGACTTACGTTCTGTCCTTCCCTTCATGCCTGCCGGGATTGACGTGAATTCTGCCTCCTTAACACTTTCTGATACAAATCTCCAGAGCAGCCAATAAACCCAGGGAACAAAAACTCATAATCCAAAGAAATGAAAACTTTCAATATAGAAAGGAGGCCTACAGAATATGTACTGTCTGGAGTAGAATTACTGAGAGATGGAAAAAGAACTCAAAGTAAGCCAAAATACACACAAAGCACTGTGAAAAAAATCCCCAAGAGACAGCAACATTAGAAAGATCACAAAGGGTTGCACGAATGTATTAGATGCAAAAATACGCACATGGGTTTGGCTACTGTACTCAAGCGATGACAGAACTCAGTCAGTCAAATAAGAGCTGGAAGAAAAAGCTGAAGAGTGCTCTCGGGTTCTGGCCAAAATGAAAATGTAGCTAAATGTAAACAAAATAAAAGCTAAGCAGTTAGTAGAACAGAGACAAATTTGTGAGCATGATGGAAACAGAAGTCTCAGGAAAGTGGGAGCTAAAACTAAAGATTGATAAATTATTTTAAAGGTAATTTGGAAAAAGTTCCAAAATATAAACAAGTTTGCAATGTCTCCAACTGAAAAGCTTTAAATGGCTATGATAACGGAAACTCTATTCTCAGACTTATAATAAATTAATATGATTAAATAGAAAAACTAAAATGCTCAAAGCTTAAAAGAATGAGATTAGTCATGGAAGAATAGCAACGAGATTGGAATAAATATTTCAGTAGCAACTTTGGTTGCATGGCTCCATAGAGTGAGATTTTTGGAAAAGGCAGAAAAATTAACATTAAAAATTTGTATTTATCTAAATTATCATATAAATTTAAAATATAATAAAAATAATTTTAGTCATAGGTTTCCTTAGAAAGTTTGCTACATCAAGCCTGACATATAAAAATTTTGTAAGAAGTATATAAATAAACAAAATTTTAAATCCTGAATATGTTGTAAGAAATGTAGAAGATAAGTATAGTACATTTTAAAAGATTTTTGTGTTAAAGAAGATTTAAATTCATTAGATCTATTATATGCATTATAAATTTTATAATATTGACTCATCCTTAGGCTAAGAATTGAAAATCTGAAAGAAAGGGGGAAATAGAAATATTTTGCAAAGCACTTTGTTGTGCTCATCTTTTTACAGGAAAAACAGAATAAAAGTGGTGCAGAATGAGCCAATTTCACTGTAAGTTTTAAGTGAAAAACTGTCTCAGATAGTATGTTAGAATATATAGTATATTACCATAGAAAGTCATTTGAAACACTGCATAAAGTAAGTACAAAAGAAAACATAAGAAAGTATAGTGCATGGGACATAAATTACTGCTACAATAAGATTAAAATATATAGGTAGTTCAGTAATCCATAGAGATTAATTCCACCAACTAAAAAATTGAATCTCTAAAGTTAGACCAGAAAATTAGTTCAGATGAAACAGTCGAAGAAGGAGAAAGTTTGAATGTGAAAGGAGGGGGAAGAAATTGGAAGAAGCACAACCAAAGTGATAGGAACAAGAGGAAAAATACCCATTCAATTAAACAAAACCAGAAAGCAGAAACATGAACAAATGTGGTCACTCTATACCAAATAATGTTAAAACAAAATAAGAAACATTCCTGACAACTGAATATCATGCAATAGAGAAGACTTAAAATACATAAAAAACAACCAGCAGAGGTTCAGGAGAGACAAAAATCAATAACTGCATCTATATTTAAACATACACTTTTCACAAACTGATTGGATGGATAAGAGTAATCAAAATAATGAAATTTGAATAATATAAGTAACAAATAACACTAGAAATAACCTGAATGCAAAAGATAATAGATTTTAATTTCAAGAAGAGTAATATTTATAAAATGTAAACCACTGATTAGATTACAGATGAATTGCAGAAGATTAATATTATAGACTAATATGCACACTCAAGACACATAAATTTTGATAATGCAGAAGTTAAATCCAGATATACATGGTTTTAAGTTTATTTATCAGAATCAAGGAAGTTAATACTAATCATGGATTGGAAATTATTTGACTCAGGAAATTGTAAAAAGATTAATAGGTAAATACTCCCTCAAAGAAGCAAGAAAACAAAGATTTAAAGTGAAATATTTAACTGCAAGAGAGCAAAATCAAAAGAACTATCAAAAAGACATTAGTGGTCTTATCATCCACTACTTGACAAATTGAAAAACAACCTGAAAACACAAGCCAAAAGCAAAGGCACTCTGAGACTTTAAGAAGATTAATATAAGGTTTGATGAGCAGAACTGATTGAATAGAGAATAAATTCAGCCAAAGGTTCCTATCATTTGTGGCAACAACAACGGGAATGCTGATGTAAGTTTGGAAACATTTTCTGAGATTCTCATGAACTGCAACACCAGATAAAGAGGAAGCATTAATATTCAGCGGCTTCAAGTGCTTTTATACTCAGGTCAGATAATCACATTAAAAACACTTCAACACATATCTTTGCATTTTATTGCGATACTTTCGTGATTATAGAAAATATAGACATCAAATGCCTTTCATCCTTCCATATTTTGGATGCACAAATGAAAATTAATTCAGGATACATATGCTGGCAATAAAAGTAGTGCACTCTTGCTTAAGAGTTTGGAATGCTTGTCACACACTATACTCCAAATATCACCACATTTAATTCTAACAGCCGATTGTTTAACAGAAAACTAAACTGGAGTATAAAGCAATTATGTAATTTTCCAAGATAATCCTCTTAGTAAATATTAAATGCAGGCTGTGAACCCAGGAAGCAAAATTGATGACATTAGTGCTCTGTCGCTGCCTACATGTCCTGAATCAACCCAAAACTTTGATCGTTTCTGGTCATTTTCACTTTGGGGGAGATCCAGAAGTAGCGTGATGTCAAATGCAATGAGTAAGGCACTGGAGAATGTTCCTTCTGTTTGAATTTTTGTTTTGAATTAATTTTAATTAATGTATATTTGTGATATATAATAGTTACATTCAGCTTAGTGGATTAATAAATATACAGATCACAACTTTTTTTAAAAATTTAAGTCTTTATTGTTATATTATGAATACACATCATTATTACATTCAACACTGAGAGTTTGTACCAGAATCTGGCATGACTTGATTCTCATTTTTCCCCTTCCCCACCCACCCCACAACCCCCCACTCCCTATATACATAAGCTTTGTTTACCTTTTGCTTTATTACTAGCTCATTCTTTTTCTCCTCATTATTTACCCCTACATCCTCTTTCTTTTTAAACATTTTCTCTTTCACAATATCAACTTTACATACTACAACTCATTTATAACTTCATTTTCTCATACTAGAGAAAAGATATGATATTTACACATCTGTGACCTATTTATTTCACTTATGAGGATGTCCTCAAGGTACATCCATTTGTCTTTATGACTCAATCTTATTATTTTTAATAGCAGAGTAAAACTCTATTCTATAAAAGAATCATATCTTCTTTATCCAGTCTCCAGTTGATGGACATTTTGGTTGTTTCCAAGATGCAGTAATCACAAACTGAGCTGCTATAACCATGGGTGCACATATGTCGCTGTGATATGAATCTTTTCATTCTTTTGTGTATATACCTAGCAGAGCAATGGCAGGGTCAAATGATGCCCCAATCCTAGATTTTTGAGAAATCTCCACACTGATTTACACAGAGATTGTGTGATAGTACCCTCCCCCAAAAATAAAATATCTAGGAATCAGTCTAACAATGGAGGTAAAAGACCTCTATGCTACAGCACTCTGAAAAAGGTGATAGAAGATATCAAAAAATGAAAGATATACCTTGCTCCTGGGTATGAAGAATCAATATCATCCAAATGGCTATACTCCCAGATCACATCTTAATAATGTTTATTCTCTACTTCCCTCTTTCTTTTTGTTGGTAGAAATATGAACTCCTAGAACCACTGTGGAAATCAGCAAAGAGAGTTCTCAAAAAACCATAAAATAGACATTCCTTTTGATCTAGCTAAACCTCTCCAGAATATCTGTCTGAAAGAGACTCAGTGTAGTCATATTATAGTGATACATGCATACCCACGTATACAGCACCAGAACTCACAATAGCTAAGGCCAAAAAGTATGAAGCACACACACACACACACACACACACACACACACACACACATACACACACATATATATACATATACATGTATACATACCAATGTCTATGTATATAAACTATATATGCAGCATATATATATATATAGTTTATATACATATATATATGTATAATATTGACTTACTCAGCCCTAATGAAATGTAAAGATGAGTCATTTTTAGGAAAAGGGATGAGTATTCAGACCATAATATTAAGCAAAATATGTGGACACAAAAGGTAAAATGTCTTAGGGTATCTCTAATGGGAGAAACTGAAAATCTAATTTACAGAGGAAAACAAAAGAGTGTAATACACTGTGCTGTCTCTGAGCCTCCCTTCCCAGAGGATGGTGCCTGGCTACAGAGCTCATTGTACTTTATCATAATGTAGAAAGACACTCATGATGGGGGACATTTAAAAGTTCTTCCAAGCACTGCACAAAGGATGAGATAAGTATCTTCAAAAACAAGAGGAATATTTGAAGAGGTGTTAACAGCAATTTTTGCTTTAACCATTCACTCTATACTTTAAACATACCTTTGCATTGATGTTAAGTCTGGCACCAGTTCTGTAATGAGAAACCTGTACTTAATATCAAGAATGCTAGAATTTTTTTACATTACAGCAGTAATATTATTAGGAAAATTCAGAATGGGGCATATATTCTATTCATTAACAGCCTGAGGGTGCAGGATCCGATTTAATCTGTAGACTGAATATTTGATTAAGACCAGATGCATTTTATGTTTAATAGTTATGTCTCCTGCCTCTAGATCTTTACTCTTCCCAAGTCCTATTGTACCCTTGTGTGCTTTCCTGGCTTCTCTTCTAATCCTTCCCCTAACAGGTTTTCATGCTTCTTTGTATTTTTAGAAAAGTACGGTTTTGAAAAGGAGAGTATTACCAATATTAAGTTAAATATTAATATTAAGCTCATAATTGTTTTTGTTATAAAGAATTTTTTCCATTTCTTTAATTTTGGAAAAATTGCTGTATGAGTTAGAGAACAAATGTATAAGTTAATTATTTTAGGAAATGAAAAGGACATAAAGGCTAATAATTATGATTTTACAGAATTTACATTATAACTTTCTCTTGTTGGCTTCATAATTAACTTTCTGAGTCTCAATTATTGATGTGTAGTCCACTAGCAGAGATTGGTAAAGATTTGAAAGAGCCCCTAAGGTTATTATGAACTAAGTGCAAAGACAAAGATATAGAACAGATAAATAGTTAGACTGCTGGATTTGTCAACAAAGTGGGAGAGATGTGTTTATCTGGCATCTCTCAGCAATGTTATGTTTTATAAGTGTTCTTGATAAGAGAGAAACAGGTCCCTTGACCATAACAGACATGATTGCTTCAAACCAATGCCATTTGAAGCCTTTATTTTTATTTTGTTTTAAGCTGTTCTTCATAAAGCCGTAAAATGATTAATGTTTCAAGTGACTCTTCTCTTTTCTTATAACTTTGATGTGACTGTGCCAAAGTACATCTATAGAGAGAATGGAAACATTAAGATCAGTTAGAAAATGAAATTATATTATCCTAAAATGTTATTTTATTTTGTGGATAGAACATTATTCTACATTAAGTGTATTACAATTTCCTGTGGCTAGAACCTTCTGATGGAGCACAGATTAGGAGCAAGATCTCTGTGGAACAAGCCAATTATAAACTGTGAGCCCAGAGCCCATGTCATAAAAAGAAACAATGCCAAGAGATGATTTCTCATTTTGAGTTTTAATTTGTTTCTCTCTGTGTTGAAATGCCTTCTGGTCATGTTTCATTATACAACAAAATTTAAGGATTTTCTTATATCACATGTGACTTGAGAATGTGTTTATTGTTAATCTTTAAGAAAAAAATAGATCACACAGACAGCATGAAACTGAGTGCAGCGATCTTGGTTTCTGTGTTAACATGATGTGTGTCACAGAGTGTGAGTGATTTTACCTATCAATAATCTTCAGAAATTATATAATGGGAATAAAATCACCTCTGGTCCTTTAGAAGTAGTCAAGTCTGTAGTCAGTTGGACAACGGTGCCTCCAAAAGAAGGGTAATCCCAGAATGCTTGGGATTTAAAATATATCTGAAATAAAAGAACCATATTAAGTATGCAGTCCTCCAATATTTTCTTATGCAATATTAGTAAAATCATTGCATGATGTCTCCAGAAGTTAAATAACATCCTGTAAGCTTATACCTTCATGGTCTACTCATGTGCTTTATTGAGAAAATATCATTTTTATAACTACTTTGAGATCTAAATTATAGACTTAAGCTTTTCTCTGCAAATAAATATATGTGAATTAATTATCAGAAATCTGTTACTCAGTTTGGACAGAGCAATGTAATTGTCCTATGACTTATTATATACTGGAGCTACTGAAATTATTTATAAGCAAGAAATAATTTGACTCGGGGCCGGGGAGTTAGCTCAGTGGTTCCGGCGCCTGTCTCGCAAGCGCAAGGACCCGGGTTCGATTCCCCGGTAACCACATAACAATACTGGGTGTGGAGACCCACACCCAGCAGCAACCAGTACCACATACTACAGTGCCGGGCGTGGCGGCTCACGCCTGTAACCCCAGCACTCGGGAGGCAGAGGCAGGAGGATTGTGATGTGAGTTTGAGGCTGAGCTCAGGGCCAGCCTGAACCACAAAGCGAGACCCTGTCTCAAAAAAAACTAAAAAAAAAAAAAAGAAAAGAAAAAAAAGAAATAATTTGACTCAGTCATATATTTATATTGCAAAAGAAGTACATCCATACACAAATCAAGCATGATCCATACTCCAGAAGTGCTACTGTTTCTAAAAAGTCAGATTTGGTAACTCGTAATATATTATTGATGAATTCATTTTGTTGTTTTCCAATTAGTTTGTGTGATAGGTACAGTCTCATGTTTCCTAAAATGAAGAAAGAGAGAAACAACCTTGTGTTTTATTGAGGTGCATTATTACTTTGATGACAAACTTATTTTGGTACCTTTGGAGGTATGAACATTTCAAAAATTTAGTCCAGTGAAAGTCAGTAACTTTTAGTAACTCTTCCCATAAGTATTTCATACAATGTAAATAAGATTTCTTCAGAAAAGTTTTAAACCCAGGGAGAGGAAAAGTACATTAATGAAACAGATGGCATAAAGGAAGAGTCTCCCACTGTCCTGGAGGACTTGGAGTTCCAGCTCTTACAAGATCCTGCAGTAGTGAGTTGCATAAGTGGAGGTTTATAAAACCTATACTTTACAAAAACTGTACTGTGGGGAGCTTTTAAAGCAGAATTTAGATATTAAATAGCTTCAATTTGTGAGATAATTTCAGAAAGTGAAACCATTAACTTATGTAGCCTATAAATATTTTAGATTCCTTCTTTTTTGTGGTTTTTGGACTAGGAACTAGAGAAATATATTGAGCAAAGCCAGGTAAGATTTTGGTCATTCTGAAGGCTACGACCATATATTTAAAGAAGATAATTATCCAGTGTTCAACCAGTACATCTGAAATTTCTAAAGGGATAAATGTGTCAAAGGAAAGTTTCTGATGCTATGAATAAGGGTGACACTTCAGCCCACTTGTGCTGCTATCATAAAATGTGTTAGAGTGAGAAATTCACAAAACATAAACAATTTCTCGTAGTGCTAAAACTCAGCAGTGCAAGATCAAGGCCTAGTGCAGGATCAGGTTCTAGTGCAGGAAAAGGGCCCTGGCCCTGCTTCCAAGAGGGGGTCATGAACACTGTGTCTTTTCCTCATTGGCAAGAAGCCAAAGAGCCAGAGAGTCAGCCCACTGACCCCATCAGCCCACTAACCCCATCACACTTCTCTTATAAGGGAACTGATACATTCTTGAGGCATCTGCCCACCTGACTTAATCACTTCCTACAGGCCCTACCTCTGAGCTGTGATACTGGTGTTATGTTTCCACATACCCATTTTGGAAAATGAAGTCATACCGTACCAAGGGATCTCATCAAACATCAGATATGCTCATTCTGTGTGACATCAGGACATACCATAAATGCTCTAGCAGTTTAAAAGCAGCATTTCATTTTATGTATCTTCCTTTTGTATGTGGAGACTTTAAATTTTTTTCTTCTTTCTCTTTATTTTTCTTCTAAAACTAAAAGCCAGCATACCATTACATAATCAGTTGCATTTTTAAAGAGGTTACATTTTTATGATATTGGCTCATAGCCTTTGCTTCATGTTTTATGAACCTCAGTTGAGTGTTATTAACTTAAATTGACCATATCTTTCTTCTGCCCTGTCCATTCTGTCATCAATATTTCTCCATTTGAGTGGAGCTGCTTTTCAGAGACATGAAATAGTTCTTCTCCAATCGTAATTGTGCTTGTCAGAAGAAAACTGTATTGATGCTACAAAAATTGTCAGAACAAATTAAGTCATAGAGAATGTGCTAATTCATTTGGGAAATCATGTTTTACAATTTGTTTCATTTTGTGTGGCTTAATATAGCTCTAAAAAAACTGAAGAAAAAAATTTACTCTCTTTACAAAATGTATGAACACCGTAAGGAGTGTCAGCCTTGTGAAAAGCTGTCTCTAGCTAAATGATTTCTACTCCCAGACTTGGAAACAAACAGTGTATCAAAGATTGATATAAAATTTATTATCTTTGACTACTGTATGAACATCTAAGTAATGCTATTTCCTTAAAAGATATATTTAATCTCCCTGACAGGCAAACTTA
>PVIR01022648.1:0-27975 GCA_004026965.1 Petromus typicus
GCAAAGACCTGGGTTCGATCCTCGGTAACCACATACCTATACTGGGTGTGGAGACGCACAACCAGCAGCAGCCAGTACCACATACCACAGTACCGTGCATGGTGGCTCACGCCTGTAATCCCAGCACTCGGGAGGCAGAGGCAGGAGGATTGCTGTGATGTGAGTTTGAGGCTAAGCTCAGGGCCAGCCTGAACTACAAAGTGAGACCCTGTCTCAAAAAAAAAAAAAAAGACTATCAGTTTGAAGACACTGCCCTGTCTTCAGACAGTAGAAAAGTGATAAAGAGGTTACTGTCTATCTCTAAGTTCCTCATGTTAAAGGTTTTGTTTTTATCACACTTATTTACTTGCCCATAAATCTTTACACATTTTATCTAAACAGACCAGACTCCTTTAAATATACTTCTCTTAGATAGAACAACAAACCTCATTCTATGCTCCCTTTTTGAATTCTTTAGATTCTGTCGAAAATACTTGAAGCCAGCAAAAATGAAAATCCTCCACAAAAATTACAGCACTAAGGCATGGATGCTAAATGAATCCATTCATATAGGAGACATAGAAAATGAAAACAGATGCAAAAGGTATTTTGCCAATACTGGGTGAGAAGTGCTAGAAAAGATACACCCACAAGAGTAAAAGAGGCAGGCCTGTGAGATGTACAGAATTAAATGAGCAGATAGAATCTACCTGTTTTCAAAAATATATGACAACTAGAACTACAAACACTAAACAAAGTACAAAGGCATAACTCCCATAAAGTTATTTAACATGCCTCAATTTTGAGATTCACCATCTAGTACTCGAAAGTTAATTTACCCTTTCTCAGTTCCTCAACATGAGTGGTTTTCTGTTACAGAAATATCAACACTAAACTTGAGCAACTACAAACCACAGTATTTAAAAGCAAGAAAGTTATTGGGAGCTAAGTTTGAGGAAAAAAGTCATTTAAAAAATTTTAAGCTAAGATACCATGTGAAGCCTATCACTTCTGAAGGGATTGAAGAAAAACACTTAAGACAATATCTTGGGCACATTATTATTTTTTTTTTAAATCTAAATGTTCCTTGTCCAGAGAGGACAGTTAAGACATTTCCTGTGTGTAAACTCCACCCAGTTCAGTGAGTAGTTTACAACCATCCTCAACCTCAGAATAACAGCCTTTTGTTAAGTGTGTGCCTGGGTGGAGATTCTTCAGAACTCTTTATATTTTCTCTGCATTTTGCATTTTTCCTGAGACTATAAGGTGAAGGCTGGGTGGAGACTTGTGGAC
This sequence comes from Petromus typicus, assembly GCA_004026965.1. Taxonomy (NCBI): domain Eukaryota; kingdom Metazoa; phylum Chordata; class Mammalia; order Rodentia; family Petromuridae; genus Petromus; species Petromus typicus. The sequence goes on from PVIR01022648.1 coordinate 1,273, forward strand.
AATGTTCTGATCTAGACTCCCCCATGGGAATTTTGCTCTTTCCAAAAAGACACAACCTGTGGAGTTTGGGCCATGCACTGACGGGCACATCCTGAGCTGCCACACCATAGAACTGTGGGGTCCCTAACACTGACCCTAGAGATGGGCACTCACCTACCATTTGCAATGTCCCCTCACCTGAAGCAAAGACTCAGAACCATTCCCTAGAACAAATGGAGCTTCCTCTTAGCTAACTGCCCAAAGAATGCAGCAGTCTAGCAAATGTTTAAAATCACCTCCGGTTCTGCCTCTTGTTTTCCAAAAAAGTGTCATTACTGTCAACTATTTCACAAGACAAATAAACCAATGAATGAAATATGTCCTCTCCCCCTTCCCAATGAAAACATTCTAGCACTGAGCTGCTTCCTTCCTTCCTCCTCCTCACAGGAACATTTGTGCCACTGGGAAGAGTTAAAATAAGAAACAGAGTCTTCAAACACTTCTCTACAACACGAGAGTCATCCCCGGCCTATTTCTGGGTCCACGGGTTTCCAAATGGAAGGAGTTCTGTTTTGAGTTATGTAGTTTTTCTCGTGTAGAAGTTAAGACACGCTGGCCAGGGCCTGCTGTGGGCAGTGGGTGAGGAGACAGCTTAAGGGCTGTGAGCAGGAACACACAACACACAGCTTACACACAGGATTTTCCTCTTCTGAAAAACTATATGCAGCAAAATACTGGACACATTCAATCACTTAAGCTTGATATAGATTCCAAGAACCTGTAATTAATTCAACTAATCCAACCCCCAGTACTGGAATGACAATAACTGGCTTTTATTATAAATTACACAGCCTGCTAAATTGATGAGAAGGTTCTCCCCCAACATAATACATCAAAAGAGTTAAAATCAACCCTTAGAATCAAAACTGTAATTTACAGGAGGCTTAAGAACAAAAAGACCACTCCCTCCCTTCTACTCTTTGCCATTGTTCTACAGGACTGGGTCTGAAGCAGTTCACTTTACACCTTTAAGGCTTCCCAGAGGTAAGAGGTTGGGGGCTGGGAGCCAGAGCCGACCCGGAACCAAAGAGTAGCACAGTAATCCATTTATTAAAATGTATCTTCCAAGATGCAAAGGTAGCTTGGAAAAGGAAGAAGGGTGCAGTAGGCAGTGGATTCTTCATAACCAGGAGCCAGAAGGGTACTTGCTGGGCAGAGGAAGTTCAAACGGCGGCTGTTAAAGAGGAGTGTGAGCAACCGCCTCCTAAAGCAGTGAATGGGGTGCTCCCAGCCAACCAGACGCTTTGGGGCCGGGCCCTGAGGCTGCCGGTCTTCATTAGCGTCACATACCACAAGGCAGCAACGCAGCAGAGCTGCTCCAGCACAGGCGCGGCCTGAGGGAGGGGGCTTACCTTGGAGCTGCTTGAATCTCCCCTCCAGCTGATTGTAGTTGTACGGCACCTGCCCCGTGTACGCCGGGGACAGCGGGCCGGAGATGCTAGACGTCCTGTGCAATTCCATTATGCCCAGTGTGACACCCTGGAGGGCTGCAGGCTACAAATGCCGTGCCAGTCCCCTTCTGCCCCCATCCAACACGCAGCAGCTCCTGCGCACCTTAGCTCCCCGCCCCGGCAAAAAGGGCTGGACCTCGAGCGGGCGGCGTCCGGATCGGAAATGGGCGCAGGGTGATCTGATAGAAGCTGGCTGCAAGAATCCACCTTAGCTTTGGCGAGGAGTCACCACTCCGGCATCTAATTCCTTGAGGCTCTCCCTTCCTTCTGTGGCTCTTGCTTAGAGGCTTGAAAGAATTACCAAGGAGGAAGAGAGGAGGGAGCACAAGTCCTACTTCAAAATGTTTTAAATATGGCCAATCCTAAACATGCCGGGGCCGCCCAGCGAGCGCAGGAGCAGAGTGCACACCTCCTCCCCGGCAGCCGCCGGTTTGTAATTTAATCAGGAGCCACTCGCCGAGTGCTGGGCGGTGATGTCACCTGATTAGCATAACAGCATTGTGGAGGAAACGCAGGCCATACCACGACGAGGACGGGCGCGGGGGAGGCCGCGGCCCGCGCTGTCTGAGCGTGCCGCTGGGCCCAGCCGATGCGCCGCACAGGAGCGGAGCCGCGGTACTGCCTTCCCCAACAAAGCTGCTGCAACTGCAATCTTTTGTTGAGCGCCTCACGTAACGGAAAAGTCTCCGATTACTATCACTTGAAAAGAAGCGCACGCCGCCGGGAGGAAGGCTGGAGCCCAGCGGGTCCGCGGGCTAAGCCTCTCCGCAGAGAGTGGAGGTGGAGCGGGAGCGCAGAGGGCGAGGACGAGCACCTGGGCGCCGCAGCGAGGGTGAGCGCCGACCACGCCGCGCCACGGGAAAGTGAAACAAAGTCAGCCACGCAGGCCAGGGCAGGGAGGTGTGCGCTCAGGCCCACCGGAGAATCTTCCCGGGAGACATGCCGCCCTCGGGGGAGGTTAAGCCGGAGAGGTTCTGAGATCACACCGGCCCGTGATAGAAACTATGCAAGAAGATTTATGGGAGTTGCAAGGCATTGTGGGAGAAAGGTATACAGGTAAACACCAGCAGGATCCCTGACCCGGAGGACTTTACGATCCTGTGAGGAGATAAGAACACAGAAATTACCCTCAATTCCTACTTTGATTTAAATAAAGCCTCTAAGCTTTAGGTTCTCCAACATTTTAAAACCTTGCTCCCCAGTTCTTTTTCCAGCCATGTATCCAATGGACTAATTCCTGTCCCCTTTCTCTAAAGCTGGCAGAAAACATATTACAAATCTGATGTTTCAATCTTGGGAGTCCCGCAGCCACACTCACTGACAAAAATAATTTCATTCCTGAAGGATTCCAATCCGCCCTGAAGATGTGGGGCCCCCAGCCCTCTTCTTTTTAGTGCAGGCACTGGTGGTTCAAAAGGCTGCTTCCTGGGTTGAGCTCAAGGTCTTAAGTACCTAACTGCTCAACTCTAAACAACTCCTACTACTTCTAAAAACAAGGTTTTTAATCCATCCTCAGGGTCAACCTTTGACTTTTAGGACAGGCCCAGCCAGGACAATAGTTGGTTTCTCATCATCCGAGGGGAAAAATATATTCTAAAACCTGACCCCTGCAAATGCAAAAGCTGATGGGACACTAAACAGGAAGATGGAAAACCCAGTCTTAAAAGAAGCATTTGACAAGGATTCTCAAGACCTAAGTTTGTTTCTTTCTTCTTAAGAGAGAAGTGTAGTCAAAGCTGGCCTTAACCTTGCTGTTATTCTCCTGCCTCGGCCTGCTGAGGGCTGGTATGATAGGTATATGCAGTCACATCTACCTTTTAAGACCTAAATTTCTAGTCCTGGCCAAGCCTCATTATCCCCAGATCTCAGAAGATACCCTGGGTTCTTTCTAAACCTCAGTAGTCAGACTGAGGAATAACTAATGCCTATCCTTACAATAGGTGAAAATGCCCTAAAATTTTTTCAAAATCTTTGAAAGCAGGGGTCTGGTTTTTCAAAGCACGCTTCTTGTGCCTACTATTCTCCTAACCATATCAAGCCTACAAAGGGAAATAAAATGGAGACCTGTCTCACTGAAGAGCTTTCTCAACAGGCCCTGCTTTCCTATGAAACATATTGGTGCAGAGATCAGTCTCTTCCACGTCCAGCAATGGCACAGAAAATGAGATAACAAAGTGCTTTGCCAATTTATAACTATTTTTAATCTTTAAGCCATTAGTGAATAGGGTATGAGTCACCACTCAGTATCAACCTTTTCAGCCTCCTGTGGTATGCGAAGTATATGAAATAAGATTTCCGATTAGCCAGATTACCTATAGTGTGAGGGTAGAGGCTCAATCCTAAAAAGCTAAAATTGCACAAATGAGGTAGCATGTACCCATGAAATTATTAGAAAGCAAGCTTATAAGGTAGAGGAAAGGTTTAATGACTGCACAGGGACAGGAGGTAAGAAAAAGAAATGCATTTGGTTTGATGGGAGCAAGGGAGAATGGGACACAGCCCTCAGGTGAGCACCTTCTCAAAAGAGGAGTAAGGAGTTCGAAGGAAGGCGAGAGGCACTCATTTTGTATTTCTTCAGTGCTTACCGGATTGTATTTATAGCATTTAAAATGATCCTGCTGGTGTGTACCAGCCCACGGAACTGTCCTGTGTCACCCAATGGAACAGTGGTGTGTACACTGGTAGGCCAGAGCCGCCTGGCAGTGAGACATAGTAACCTGTTAATGTGTTCAAGGCACATTACCAAGTGCTTTGGAAGAGTCAGATGACAGGGAGCGCTGTTAGCCAGAGGGGAGGGGGGATATGACACAGAAACATCTAGAGAACGTGAGAGGATTTCAGGGACAAAAAAGTCGTGTGCCTATAAAGACAGGCAGGAAGAACTTTGGGAGAGACCGGCATTTCGCCTAGCCTTAAAACACAAGTAGGCAGTCCACAGGCTGGTGAGAGAGAAAAGCCTCCTCACCTAGCTTCCTGCCGGAGAAAGAGGATCAGCAAGGGCTTCAGTTTGGTCGAAACAAAAATTTTTAAGGCAATGGGCTCAATTCCCACTGTTGATAAACAACTGCCAGGCTGGGAGGAAAGAAACAAGAAGCAGGTCAGAACTAAGCAAGGGCTGGCAACTGATGGAGGCTTTTGATCTACAGAGTCTAGAGTCTGGGCTCTAAGGATGATTAATTGAGTAGGAATTAAACAATCGAGGGGAAGGGAGAGGAGGAAAACGGGGGAGAGGAAGGCAGCAGAGTCAGCTGGGTGGTTAGCACACTTCCAACAGGTCAAAGGACTAGTCAGGGAGTGGCACAGCATGAATGAAAAGGAATGACCAGGAATGTGGGATTTCATCTGCAGGAAAAGACTCCCCTTAAGGGCTGGCTGGGGTGGTAGGGAGGTCTTAGGGAAGGATTCGGCATTTCATCATGGACAGGCTGGAGCCGAGCCACCTACAGCAGCACAGGTGACACATCCAGAGCAATCACAGACACAGACAGGGACTAGAGCAAAGGCCATGTGTTCAGAAAGTACTGAGGAAGAAGTGGGGTTAACCTGGGAAGGAAAAAACAAAAACCAGTAGAGACCCCAACGGAGTTACAGAATGGAAACCTGATCCAGGAGTCAGGTAATGCAGAAAAAGGGACTAGCTGGCCGCACATGCTGAAAAAGGCGAGAAAGTCAAAGAAAAATTCAGCCAATGTGTAATTAGGAAGTAAATGGTTAATGATATCAAAAATCAGGTTATGAGAAATTACAGAATAAGGAAAAAGGGAGAGAAGAGGTGATGAACACCAGTGAAGGGAGGTTACAAGACAAGGGAGGAAGGGCTTGGGGGTGCTGCCCAATGGAGCAGGCCCTCCATGCACAAGTTTCAATCCAGAGTCGTGCAGGGAGGGCCAGGCCCATGGGAAAGTGACTCAGAGGTGAAGGAGGGGCAGTCCCCCCCTTTGTCAAGAGGAGGTGGAAATACACTGAGCTTCAGAGGCAGGAAAAGGATAAAGATATGTGCGAAGCAAAAAGGACCTAACTGTGTTTCTTCTTTATTCGTACATTTTAGATATACATAATGATAACATTCATCACATGGAATTTGTACCTCTATATGATGCATCTTATTTTTTCCCCCATTCCTCTCTTCAACCCCACTTGCCCTCCTCCTTTTTTTTTGAGACAAGGTCTTGCTTTTGTAGTTCAGGCTGGCCCTGAGCTCAGCCTTGAACTCACAGCAACCCTCCTCCCTCTGCCTCCCGAGTGCTGGGATTACAGGCGTGAGCCACCACGCCCCACACTGTGGTATGTGGTACTGATTGCTGCTGGGCGTGAGTCTCCACACCCAGTACTGTAACCCAGTGGTTACTGGGGAATCCAACCCTGGCCCTTGTGCTTGCAAGACAGGCACTGGAACCACTGAGCTAAATCCCCAGCCCAAAGAGCAACTTTTTGCAGGGCTCTGTAGTCAAATTTTCTGCAGAAAAAGACCCTGCTAATTCCCTCAACTTAATCTAAAACATCTGAAGGATTTATCTTAATAAATTAAGAAAACAGGAATTTTCCTACCATTTAAAAAAATGTTTCCACGTCCAGTATTGTATGTATTAATTTATTAATCCTTCTTTTCCTCATGCAGATGAGCAGGCCAGCTCTAACAACTGGTTATGCCTGGCTTAACACTGCATCAAGATTTCAGAGGGTGAACACAGAAGAGCTAGAGGAGCAAAGAAACAGAGGCTCCACTATCTTGAATCCTTGTGATGCCAGAAAGGTAGAGCCGGGTCCCTGTGGTACTCTGTGCAGAACAAATGACAAATTATTTTAGGGTGGCAGAAGGACCCAAGTCCAGCGGCAGGTATTTAGGCTTACCTAACTTGTGTCTAACTTGTAAGAAGACACATGGTCTTGAGCATATGCTTCTATCTGGCCCAGGGGATGCACAATCTTTGTTTATAAATCAAGTAAGTGTAAGTCCAATGATCCCAACTTGGCCTGCATCTCTTATGTGCTTACAGTGTATCTATCTATTTTATTACGTAAGCAGCCAGGCACAGTGGCATGCCCCTGTAATCCTGGCACTTTGGGAGAACATGTAGGAGGGTCACAAATTTGAGCCCAGCCTGGGCAACTTAAAGACTTAGCAAGACCCTATCTCAAAAAAAAATTTTTTTAAGGCAATGGGCTCAATTCCCACCGTTGATAAACAAATTGGATTCTATTAATTCTATTTTCCACTAACCAGAAAATTCAACTAACCAACCAAGCATATTATATTATTATAACAATTCGTTCTGGTCCCAACTGTATTTATTAGTGATGAGGGGGCTCCGTCCTTGGGTCCCAGTTATCATCAATTTCCACATAAACTGCATGACCATGAAAACCGTTACATCATCACACATGCTTTCATGGACATTTTCTCAATGAGACAAAATCTCCAGTCTGCAAACCAGGCAACTAAGGGTCCAGGAGAACTGAGTCAATGCTTTTCTTGCCTCAGTCTGCCCAGCTGCTGAGCAAGAGTCAACAAGTAAACCCCAGGCTGACCAAGTCCAGTGATCCCTCCGCTGGCCCTGCATCTCTTAATGCTTACAGTGTATCTACTTTATTAAGTAAGGATATCTAAACTTTTAGAAAAACTAGGGAAGTGGTATCAAGATAGCCTAAAACCCAGGTAAGCCTCCAGATAAGCCTATACATCACTGAGTTAAAGTTAGGTACATTCATATAAGCTGCTAGCTTATATGAAACTTTCCACTTTGAGGGTTAAAACCTATTAAACCTATTAAAAGCGCATCTCATCTTCAAAGGCAATTTCTCCACTTACCAGAAAATTCAACTAACCAACCAAGCATGCCACTATGTAAACAGCCACAAATAGATAACAAAGAATAATAGCCTCCCTCCTTGCCTGTTACAGCATACATGGATATATGCAGATGTCCCCCCAAAGCCTCATGAGCTAACAGTTGGGCTTTTGGGAGATGATTGGCCCACAGGGGAATATTCATGAGTGGATTAGTCCATTGATGGGTTATAGCTAAATGTGATGTTGGTAGATGAAGCCTGGTCAGAGAAAGTTGATCAATGACAGGGTGTCAACCTCCCCCTCTTCCCTTGATCTCACTTCCCTTCTTGACCCTCATGCCAGGAGTAAGGTTCCTCTGCCATTCCCTCTGCTACATCACCCTGCCCTGAAGTCAGTTGAATATGGACTTAGACCTTTACAAGCTAAGCCAAAATAAACCTTCCCTTCTTTACAGTGTGGATGTCAGATATTGCGTCTCAACAACCAGCAAGTAACTAAGACACTGCCAAAAGAACAATTTTTAGAAGGCTCATGAGCATGAAACACATTTGACACTGCCTGCCACCCTTCAGATCTTCCTACTCCTTCAATGGCACCTGACACTCACTGCCGACCACCTGGTAACCGAAAACAGTCAGCAGCACTTCCTTTCCCCTCTTAACCCACATCACTCTTCCAAGACCAGTGTGAGAGAGAACCTCTACTTAACTTTTTTTTTTCTGAGACAGGGTCTCACTTTGTAGTTCAGGCTGGCCCCAAATTTACTATGTAGCCCAGGCTAGCCCTGAACTCAGCAATCTTCCTGCATCTGTCTCCCTAGCACTGTGATTATAGGCGTGAATCACCACACGCAGCATTGTAATACATGGCTACCAGAGATCAAACTCAGTACCTTGCACTTGCCAGGCAGGAACCGAAACCGCTGAGCTAAATCCCTGGCTGCCCTACTTAACCCTTAAAGAGTACTACTCATGTAAGCTTGTCTTGTGAACCTTTAAGTCAGGATATGGACATACACAGTTAGGAGGAAATGTGGTTAAAAGCAGAGTTGGGACATAAACTATTTCTGCTACTTTGTAATATTTTATTCTCTGTGCTTGAAAAATTAGCACTGTAAGTGGACCAACCTTGTAGGAGTTGGTCTGTATATTAAATAATATAAGTATCCATACAGATCCCAGCACAATCCTAAAATTAGCCATGATTACCAATCTTTATACTCCTTAAGTGGGTAGCTTCAAAAATAGTTGCTACCCCAATTTTGGCTATCTCTTACTTCACCCCGGAGGCCACAGGCTGGATGATGTTGCAAAGTGCATGTGGAAATGCTGACCTCCGGCAAGGGCCCTTTAGCTTTGTGGAAAGGATATTTCTAAGTGGAGGATGACGCCTTCATTTGACGAGTACTCACTATCCACCTCATTCCCTTGTCACTCACCTGATTATACAGAGGGAAAAGCATACATAAAACTCTACTTCATAGCTAAAAAGCTGTAGTCTCAGCACAGCCACAACATGCACCGAGAAACAAGTTACTAAAGGCCCGTGCTTTTAGAAAGGCTGATGTTTCTTTGAGGTGGGCATATGAGATTTGATATGCCAGGTCTTAGAGGGGGAAAAAGACAAGAAAAAATTAAAAGCAAAGCTAAAGATATTTTTCCATCCATAGCAAATATGAACTCTATTGTTTCTTGGAGAATACGCATGGTTTTTTCCTTCTACATCACTCCCTATATACACATATACACAGAGTCTAAATGCCAGGACAAACCTATTTTCCACTCATATCCTTTTCCTGTTTCTTGTCCAACTGGTCATGTCACAACTGAATACAAAGCATCTGATATCACTGCTAAGAAAAATAGTAAGTTGTATTCATAACAAGCACCCAAGGTCCTCGGAAAGGAATGCAGTTAATGGAATCTTCTGCCCTAGCCCCACCTCATCCTTGCCTTTGAATCCTATCAAGTCTGTTATCTGGCCGGGCAGAGCTTCCCTAGATGGGCACAAGAATGCCCCAGTTCAAGGGCCCCACCTTAGGCAAACAGGTGTTGCTATGCCTATGAATGTAACAGCAGCCAGAGCCAGGACTGCGCTCCTCCACTTCAGGAGAGGGGTTTCAAGGAAAGGAGTATCTGAAGAATGCAACTGGGGCCAGGCCTTCTCTTGCTTCAGATTTTTGGTTGTGCTTAATTCTTGCAGCACTGAGGGTGGGGGTTGGTACACACAGGTGTCAAAGTCCTGGGGCTAGAGTTTTAAAGGATCTGGAGGAGGCAAGGGGAAAGCACCATTGCCTGGTAAGGAGGAAATACAAACCTATTCTTTGTGAAAATAAGCTTTTGGACTATGCCCTCAGAAATTCACACCCAAGTTTATCTTTTCCTGGAGCTGTAATGAAAAAGGTGAAAAGACCAAGCTGAGCAGGCACCTGCAGAAGTAAAGAGAAAGGAAAGGAGTAGGGGATGTGACCCTCACCCCACTGCCTGAGCCACCAAAAGCCCATCTACTGTGTTCTCACCCCACCCACAAGCATTGGTCAAGGTATTATGGGGGAACAGACATTTTTCTCAAACGTGTAAGATGTTCGATGTGCTGAGTTTGTGTTCCCTAAAACTGAAGAACGAATTCTGAGGAAAGACAGGTTAAGAGGAGGAAATTTTATTGAGGGAGAGACAGAAGGAGATCTAGAAAGTGAGTTGCCTGGGATTCCACTTACAGGGGAGATTTTACAGAGCAAAATCAAGGGTGGATATACGGTAGGACTATTAACCAATATGATGATAGGTATAGTCACCTAGGTAACACTGATCCAATGAGGGGCTGGGATATAGCTCAGCAGCACCTTGTACCTGCCTAGCAATTGATCCACTGGGGAATCTAATCATGTAAGAAGCATACATGGATGACATTATTAACTTTGATGGATAATCTGTAGTTTTAGTCTTGTCTTTGAGCAGTTTTACTCTGTGGCTGGGAAGAGACCCACATTAATGATAATGGTTTATTGACAGATTTCAAAAGGGCAGTGCTCAAGCTTTTGTTTATCCCTAAAGGTACGCAGGCAGTTCATCTTTATCTTGAGGCCTTGACCTTCAGTGCCTGCACCTCCAGCCACCATGTAGATCAGATCTCATCTCTACTAACTCTCAAGGCCTAACCCAGTCTGACTTCCTGCAGTAGATCTACCCGTCTGTGTCAACTAGAGACCCAGTGTAAAGAAAGTCTGTTTCTTTACAGAGTGTTTCTTCTGAAGTGTTTTCTTCTCTGTGGGCACTTTCAGCCCCACTGAGGAAATAGGACACATGGACACACATACATAACGATGTGCCTTGTAACCAATGACCAGTTAGTAAAGTAATGATGCTAAATGGTATAGGATGTACCATGTTAAATGGATCAACAGCTAAATTTGTTTATTTGGCTCTGAAACATCACAGCAGAGGGAGGTTTCTTTTCCACAAATGTTTTCTGTTCCTGTATCATCACATCTGTGCAATTCTAATGTTGCATCCAACCAAAATCTCTGCCAGCACATGTCATGCTAACACAGGAGCGTGGGTTGCTATATTTATTAACTGGGTGTTGGAGGTATTATTGCTCTTTGAAAAACAGACCAAGTTGCAGGAATACAGAACAACATGTGCAGCCCTGGCCTGTGAACATGGGAAATATTTCAAGGGTGCAGTCATTTCTTCCTCCTCAGCACCTGAGCTTCTGCTGATCTCTCCATGAGATAAGCACAGCCTCCTTCCCACAGGACTTTGCTAGGCAGCCACTCACTAGGCTCAGGCCTTGAATAATTCACGATGGCCCCATCACTCAGGAGCGCCAAGGCCGGCCAGCTGCCTAGTAAGTGGGAGCCAAGGACCAGGGTAACTAAAAGAAATACTATCAGCTACCTCTCAGGAGGTCTTTGTAGAAATATCATAAGACTTTCTTTATAGAAATACTATACAATCCTTCCTTTTTAGTTTTTTTGGACCCCTTTCACCATAAGCCAGATAATATGGATCAAAGTGCTATTAAGTTTAACTCTAAGGAGGATGAGTGGGGAAAAAATGATGTTCTGAAACAAGTACTTGATCAGGAATGTCATGCCCATGATCAGGACACTGGGATGACACGCATAACGCCCCAAATACTGTGCCAGACCCAAGACAAATGTTCCATAAACGCCAGTCCTTGTCCCCTCCTGATCTCATCTAATCTCCAACACCATCCCACCACCTGTCTGAGGCTTTCCATGCTTCTGCCCTTCGTCCTTCCTCACCTCTCAGTCCAAACCCATCCACTCTTCAAGCCCAGCTTAAAACCTTCCCTTCTCCAGGAAGGAGTCCCAGAAACATGGCTCTTTCTCAGAAACCTTACACCAGTACTGTCGGGCTCCCTCATCGGGCACCTATTTTACACTTATCTCTTCTTGTATACCAGCAGGTCTTATCTGCTTAATTAAAATAATGGCAATGTACCAGTTACTGACTGAAGGGAAGTAAAATGTGGACTCCACCTTCAGCTCTTGAGGCTGACTAGCTGCTGATCACAAGCTGTCCCTCAGCATTGCAGAGGAGCCCCCTAAAACCAAGGGGTCTAAAACAGAAAATCTCTCCTCAAGTCCTCTGGCTACAGTGCTCTTGGAAATACGTCACAGGCTATTTTAAGGCAGATACAAGTCTTCCATAGCCTTCGCCCCGTACCACCTACCCTACTAATAAAATAGCAGTTGTTCAAAAAGATGTAACCATATCACAAGCCTGAATGAATACTGAGGAAAGTAAAGGCTCTGTGAGAGAGCTGGCCAGTTATGGTTTAGGGCTAAAATGTCCCCCAAAGTCTCCTGTTCAGGGTAAGGCTTTTAGAAGGTGACTGGATCATGGAAGCACTGTAGTCATCAACGGATGTGGCCTGGTAGAAAGGCAGGTGGGGGTGGGCTTGACCTAGAAGGGTATAATACTGTCCCGGGCTCCTCCCCTTGTAGCCTGCTTCCTGAGCCACGATGAGAATATTGCTAGCCTGCAAGGACCTTCCATCACGCTGTTTATGCCTTGAAGCCAGCCAACCAGGCACTGAACCCACTGCATCTGAGGCAAAAATCTACCTCTTCTCCTTTTAGTTACAGGTGTTGGATATTCTGTCGTAGGATGGAAATCTCACTGATACAGCCCCATAGGATGAACTGCAGAACTTTTTCAATATTATGTAATATCCTTAGTGTATATTCTTTTTTGTTTAGGAAATGACAACTTGAACTCAGAACAAGTATCAAAAGTCCCTTTTCAAGCTGGACGTGGTGGTACACACCTGTAACCCCAGCACTTGGGAGGCTGAGGCAGAAGGATCATAATGATTTTAAGGCCAGCATGAATGATAATACATAGAGAAACCTTGTCTTCCCCCAAAATGTAAATAAATAAAACTTCTTTTTCGGTTTTTTTTTTTTTTTTGGGGGGGGGGCATGGTCTTACTATGTAGTTCAGCCTGGTCTTGACTCACTATGTGGCTCATTACGGTGTCAAACGCATGGCAAGCCTCCTGTCTGCCTCTCAGGGCTGGAAGTACAGACGTGTGTCACCATGCCTGGTTAATACTTTCTCTTCAAAATTTACCTAAACTAATCATCTCATTTATAGAGAAAGCAAATGAGGTATGGAGGCCCCAGAGATACACAGTAACCAGTAAATCTACGGGTTAGAGATTAGATTACATCAGATTACAAAGGAGATGACGAATTTGTTCTTGTCTTTCAATTTCTACCACAAACCTGAAGGTGTAGGGCGCCAAGACCAAAGGAAATGGCATACATTCCTTACACGTCTTTCTCAATGAATCCGGTACTAGGCTCAGAATCCCAGAAAGCTCATCCTAATCCATTCTCCCACGTATCATCTGGCATCTAACACTGTGGTGGGACCAAATGGACTTGTACTCATGGTAGAAGACCCACGTCTTTCTTCCTTTAATGCCAAACTTGCACCAGCTCAGAGAGAATGGGAGAACTGGCAGCTTCAATCATCCTCCTAGCCTAACACACAACTAAGCACACAGGCAGCCCCCAAAGACCCTTCCTCTCAAGTTTTCTGCATTAATCATTTCTTCATGTCTGTATGGTTTCTTATTTTTTATATATAGACTCACTTTGTTCCCCAAACTCGACTGGAACTTGCAGTCCTACTGTCTTAGCTTCTCAAGCAGCTGGGATTATAGACACATGCCACCCTCTCTGGCTTCCCTGAATTAGTCTTACAATATCCTGAGGGAGTAGCCTACTCAGAGGCATTTTTTAAAAATTTGATGAATGAATTCATTCATTACAACCAGGTTTTAATAACAGGTGAGGAGTGAAATGAGAGGAAAGACTAAGGTCTTTCCTAATAGCTGCCACTATGAGCATCTATGATCACCTCTCTTATCTATATTTAGACTAAAATAAGTATATGTATATTTACATAATTTAGGTGTGTGTGCAGAGGATCAACGTGGCACATGTTAGACAAGTTGTCCTTACCCTGAAGGCTTTGTGATAGCTCATTCTTTTAATTACTATCTACTCAGAAAAGCACTATTTGAGACCATGATGGTCCTTTTTCTCTACTATGCCTAATTTTTATAATGACATAAAAGCTCCAAGAAAGAATACAGAGAAACTAGGACTGTACTACAGAAAAATCAAAAAGATTCTTTAACAAATTAAAAATATAGCCACCATATGATTCAGCAATCCACTTCTGAGTAACGTGGATCAAGAAATATTTGTACACCCTTTTCACTAAAGTATTATTTCCAACAGCTAAGAGGTGGAAGAATCTCAAGATCCACCAATGGATAAAGAAAATGTGATATATATACACATAGCAGAATATCATCATTCTGCCTATAAAAAAGGAAATCCTGCCAGATGTGGTGGCACATGCCTGTTAACACTAGAACCTGTGAGGCTGAGACAGGCGGAGAGCCAGGAGTTCACGACTAGCCTGGATGACATACAGAGAAAAGAAGGAAGGAAATCCTATCACATGCTTCACTAAGGATGAACTTTTTTTCTGTTTGTTTTGTTGCTGAGACAGGGTCGCGTGATCCTCATGCCCCAGCCTCCTGAGTGCTGGGATTATACCATGCCCATAATGAATTGGATGGACCTTTTTCTACTTTATGCTAAGTTACATATGCATAATTTATCTTTTCCTCTTCAGAAAAAGACATGATTTTCCACATTATGAAATACCTCCAGTAGTGAAACTCATGAAAATAGAAAGTAATAGAGGTTGCCAAGAGCTACGGATAGGGGAAAACAGGGAATTATTTATTAGTGGCTAAAGACTTTCAGTTTTGCAACATGAAAAAGTTGTAGACATCTGTTGTGCAATGTGGGTACAACTAACATTGCTGACCTATACACTTAAACAGTTAGGACTGTTATTTTTTTTGTTGTTAACCACAATGAAAAATAAATATTTTTTTAAAAGGAGGAGACACGCTCTACCAGGCAGGAACTGAAGCAGCAGATCTAAGGCCATATGTTCTGCATGTATGCCTATGGTGCACAAATAAAATGTTCTCTAATGCTATCAACCAGCACACTGATCCCTCTAAGTCCTCTCTTCCACCTTTAAGAAAAAAGCATTTCACTAGGTATCCTGCCAACTCTTATTTTTACAATAAAAGGTTTGTTATATTAGTTATTAGACTACAAATTCCCTTCAATCCTCAAAATTGTGGAAAAACCTCCAGTCATAACAGTCACCAACAGTGCCAGGGCTTACGATCTTCACAAGCACATGCAACTGTTCAAAGACTTTATTTACTAGTATTATCTTTTAAATTAAGCTCCCCCAACAGAGGAAGTCAAATAGTACTTTGGAAAAGTAACATCATACGTTAGCAAGTATGTATATATTTCTATAATTTAGGTGTGCGTGTGCAAAGGCAAGAGTGCATGCATGTACACAGGATCACCTCAGCAGATGCTAGATAAGCTGTCCTCACTCTGAAGGCTTTGTGACACCCCATCACTAGCTTTCCTAAAACTGTACAACCTGCGCACCCAGCACCCTGTCAATGTGGACATGTACATAATTTGTTCTTAAGGATACATTAGGATATTCGGTGCTCATGAAGCAATGGACCAAGATCCTTACTGATCAAAAAACTGTTTTGAAACAGCCACGGATGTAGCTCAGTGGTACTGCACCTGCCTGGAAAGCTCCAGATCCTGTGTTCAATCTCTGGCACCAGCAAAAAAAAAAAAAAAAAAATCCATTAAGAATAATAAAAAACTGCTCTTCTAGTTGGCCTATTAAAGGTTGTGGAAAGGCAAATGGCAAAATCATTACTTAGGAAAGTAATTATAATCAAAGTTATACTAGTTCTTGTTAATAACACACGACAGGAGCCTGACTCACCAAACAAAATATTGACCAAAAATTAACATAAAAATAAGTCTTGAGTCAGAGTCCCAGGGCATTTACTATTTCCTGAAGGAAGACAAAGGTTGCTATCATCCCTGTACCAACACAGTCTGCATCGCACCACGGACACAGAAATCATTTTGAAAAGAGGCCAGAACTCACCTTGGTAATGAAACAATGTCAGGCTGTTACCTATGTGGGACATATATTGCCGTATTTCTGTTCAGTACAAATAAATGCTGAACCTTTTTAAAGTAGGTCATTTTAGTGCCCCGTCACAGGTCATGCTTCTCTTGTGCTTAAGAAACAAAGAGAAAATTCCCTGTAAAACACTGACTCTCACCTTCAGCCTTCCTGTTAAATACTGGTGATGTCTGGCTGTCTTGCAAAAGGTTTTAAGAAGCTGGATCACCACTGATGGCCCAAAGGAGATACTCACATTATCTCAGTCTGACTCCTAATTCTCTAACACAGAGTAATTGTCGGGAGAGAGAAGTACAACCACCCCCTATTGAAAGTATTTAAGAAGCCTAAAATACTCATGTGAAGGAGGGCAGTTTTTAAGAGGGTTAGAAGAGGCAAGACAGGGATAGAGGCTTTCAAATGCCACCCTGGAATCCATATGATTTACATGAGCACTGAGGTAGACTGGGTCACATAAATGATTGAGAAAATCTCAGCCTTGAATCTGAAAAATGGGGGATAATGCCCTGTCAGAAGCTGCTATTCATACTCCAGTAATATTCTCCAATGTCTTCTGAGATCAAAGTGACATATCAATTTAAGTATTTTAAGTAATCCCTGCAGAAACCCAGTAGTATTTCTTCTTTATTATCCTCTGATACCAAACTGCAGCTGTCTCAACAAAGAAGAGCAGAGTCCTAAAGCTAAACAACTCTACAAAGGACTCGCCTGCTTCCGGGAAGAGCTAGCCTGTTTGACTTGGATTTTTCTACACTGAGTAACTTGCTCTCCAACCTCTTGCATTTATCTGGGAGGAAGGATTGGCGAAAATCAAATTTTCAAAAGTCTTAAAATATTTTTATTGTACTTTTCCTTGAATCAGTCTCTAAATAAATTTAGGATTATTTTAATAATTTAGATTTGCACCGAGTACAAATCTCAAACAGGGAAGTTAGTCAGACACAAATATGAATACCACATTCACCTTTTAAATTTAAAAATAAAGTATTTTTCTGTGCTTCTCCTGCCTCCTAGGAGGTCTGAGAGTCCACAATTGCTCTATAAACACCACAGCAAGCAAAGCCACAGGTCAGTGGTGTCTTGAGGCCACTAGACGTGTCTTCCAGTGTTCCTGCTCTTACATCTTGAGCCCTAATAACGCAAGTTATCTCAATGTGAGAGGCCTCCTTGAAGGAAAGAAAGGGCCTCTCCCTTCAATACTTATTTTTGAGGTGTACAGTACTCCTATAATCCCACCACCCTGGAGGCTGAGACAGGAGAATGAAACATTAGAGCCCAGCCTGGGAAACTCAGAAACTTAACGTAAAAATTGTGCTTAGGGCTACAGTTCAACAAGAAGGCCCTAGGAGGTTTAATCCCCAGTTCCAGCAATAACAAAACTTATTTTCAAGAGGAAATGTTATAATGAACACCTCACACACATGCCTCCTATGTGCAGACACTGAGCCAGCCTCCTTTCACATTATCATAAATTCTCACCGTCTCTGTAAGACAGGTATTATTCTTATCCTACAGAGTAACTTGGCTACTGTCTCCCACTTAGTAAGTGGCAGAGCAGGGAATCTGAAGCTGCTCTTCCTTTCTCAGCAGTAGCCCAGAGACAGACAGTCCTGCGCATCTGATTCCCAAATTAGAACCCACTAGATGCTTCGATCTTAGGAGGAACTCTGCACTTCACTCAGGCAGAGAGAATGAGGAAGGGGGCTCTGGGCCCATCCAATATCCAAAGGATAGGTGAACATGAGCTGAGAAAAACACAATGGACTCCTGAAACCATGAGGAGGTCACACACAATAGTCTAAAGAAGTAAAGAAATCCAACAAGGCCAGGGATGTAGCTCACTAGTTCTGGTGTCTGCTTCACAAGTTTTTGTTTTTTTTTTATTTTTGAGACAGGGTCTCGCTTTGTGGTTCAGGCTGGCCCTGAGCTCAGCCTCTAACTCACATTACAGCAATCCTCCTGCCTCTGCCTCCCAAGTGCTGGGATTACGGGCATGAGCCACCACGCCCAGCACTGTGGTATGTGGTACTGGTTGCTGCTGGGCGTGAGTCTCCATGCCCAGTATTGTATGTGGTTACCGGGATCAAACCCGGGTCCTTGCGCTTGCAAGACAGGCGCCGGAACCACTGAGCTAAATCCCCGGCCCTGCTTCACAAGTTTAAGGTTCCAGGTTCAACGCCTACTACCAAAAAAAAAAAGGAAAAAGACAGCCAGGGATTTTAGCTCAAGTAGTATTGTACTTGCCTTAGAAATATCAGGACCCAAGTTTAATCCCTGGTACCACAAACAAATGAATAGTAAGCGAGCCTTGCAGAATGATGATCAAAATATGATGCATAAACCCCATCTGCTCCAAGCATCTGACATGGGAAGGTTTCATGTGACAAAGCTAAACTCCTTTCCCTTCCTCTCCCTTTCCCAGTCCCGTGGAGAGTGAGTCCTAGGGGTCACAATTCAACAGTTTAGATCCTTGGTTTGGCTCTCTGACGTCCTTGTCACAGCCTGAGTTCTCCCTGGAAGAATGCAAAGAGTCTCCTAAAATGCCTTTCCTCCATCAGCCTCTCCCCACTCCACACCACTCTGGGACTACAGGTGAACCCCACCATTCTCTGAAATCCACACGAGGATTCCTGGGTTAACTCCTGGGGACTTCAGAGTCCCTAGGAGTAGCAATCTAGGGTAATTAACTCTGTTTTACCTATAGAACTCCAAGTCTATAGTTCTACACATTGAAGAAACAGTTTTCTACCTGAAAATAAAAATTCTCTTGCCCCCATTTTGCAAACCAGCCCACAGGAGAAAGGACGCATTCCCCGAATTCAAGGCTCTCCTTGTTCACTCTTTCTGTTCTATTTTGAGTTCCTTCTGCATGCAGCTCCCATTCACTTGCTCGGCCTGGAATTTCCTTCCATTTAACTGGTATCACCTCACCTTTCTGAGAACAGAAAATTTCTGCTAGCCAAGCAGACCCGTTTTCACTTAATCATCCACCTCCATATTCCTAACGTTACTGCAGTGCCTGGTATATAGTACATGTACTATTTTACACATTCATTCATGAATAAATGATGAAAGCCAAAAAACTGATCAGAACTTTCAATAAATATACCTCACAAGTCTTAAAAAGAGAGACCACATCAGCGTATTCTGAAACACACCTGCTGTGCAGGGCACTCCAACTCCACTAAAATCAAATTAACTGATTGAAAGTTGCATTTTAGAAAGTAGAACAAAAAAATAAGAGTATTTAACGAAATACAAGTAAACATTACTTTGTGAAATTTTAATATACATGGATACACAGCTACATAAATACACTTATGTACTTGTAGACTGTTAATGTAAAATGTTTCTTATTGATACTCTCGTAAAAAATTATTTCTTCCAAAATTACAAATCAGACATATATCAATTACTACAATTATTCTGAAGTCCTCCATCCAGTTTTAAAAACACAAAATCACCATACTCCACCATAAAATAATTCCAAAAAATTTTATCTTGACTATCCCACTAAAATGGTTCCCTGAAAGTGAAGGAGTTTTAAAAACCAGACCAAATCAGCTGCAGGCGTGCTTGAGGCTCACAGCAGATGAAATGCACAGAGAAAGCCATGGCAGCACACCTGTCTACTCCACGTTTGGGTTTTAGGTTTCACATCAGTATCAGATGCGCCCTCAGCCTTGCATCCCCTCTCTCCCGCACGTCTCAGGGCAGTCTTGAATGCCTCTGCATTATTCACAAGCATCTACACTGAACTGGCCTTCCTTCAAATACTTGGAGATGATGAGCACAGTTCCACTGATGGTGTGTTTAGAGACTTGGAGGAGATGCCGGAAACTCACACCAATCCTCAGCAGAGCAACCAGTCTGAGGCATAGAACTCTGTGCTCATAGTAGACGTGTACAGGGCTGGTAGATTTAGCCCTGTAAGCTCATTTCTCCAAAATCAATACAAAAGAACAGCTTCAAAACTGTTAACCCTTGGAATATATGTCCTCGGCTAGAGTCAAAGGTAAAAAGTGGTCAAAGGGTTAAGTTGGGATAAATGACATAAGGCTAGTGCTATGGATTTAGAAAATGCTTTGATTATTTTTCTTGTGTTGCACAAGAGGGAGAAAAATAATTTACACCATTTAAAATGACAACACCACCACTCTGTTCTGTTTGTGGTCTAGTCTGAGGGCAGATGAATGGCCTTTAGCCTGCAATAGTAAACTGGAGGTATTCTAGGTTATTCTACAAAAGCAACATTCCATTCCTTGTCATACACGTCCACAATTCTCACCGAATGTCTTATTTCTTATCACAGTAAGGTATTCCAAAAAGAAGATTATGGCCAGAACTTGTGAAATTGAACCATTAAAACCTCAAGTCTTATTGTTTATATCGTAAGTCTAAGGATGACACTTAGGAAAGGCCAGGCACACCACAGGCAAAATAGGAGGAAGTGCTTCTTTAGAGATGCCCTGTGTAAAGCACCTTTTCTGTAGAAACACAAACACTAAAGAGGCAAAGATGGAACGGGTTCAAAATATCACAGTGACTTTTAGGAAGACCATTAGCTTTAGCTCTTACAACCAAAAAGGGCAAAAGCCCAAGGTCAGAAACTTGCAGTACAAAAGGAGGGAGGGACCAAACCGACAGCACTGTGTGAAGGACAGCTAAGCCACTGTGCAATGGCAGATACTGGTTTATGGGTAACACCCCAACCTTCCAGGGGCATCTCTATCAAGATAACTTTGCAGTACATGGATACTGCAAAAATGAAAATCTAAGAAAATACTCTTTGATGGGACAAAGAGTAAACTCCAGAATTCTAAAACTCAACTAGCTTTGCTTCTGTTTTTTATCAAAAGAAGAAAAAGTATTTGTTTTAATTCAGATTACTAAAACAGAATTTCATAGACTGGCTGCCTTAAACAACAAACATTTGTTTCTCGCAGTTGTGCAGGGTTGAAGTCAGGGCACTAGCACAGTGGGTTCTTTTTGAAGACCCTCTTCCTGGTTTACAGACAGCCTTCTCCCTGTTGTGTTCTCATATGGAGGGGAAAAAAGATCTCTTCTTACTTTTGTGTAGGAGACACGAGTTCCACTCATGAGGTGTCCTCCTGCACGATCTAATTATTTCCCTACGGCTTCATCTCTTAACACTATGATAACAGGGACTCAAATTTCAACAGAAATTTCGGAGGGGGAGCAGACATGGGGTACTTAAGTCTTTTCAATCATGTACACAGAAAATATTCCAAAAGATACACATCAAACTATTACAAGGAATTATCTTGACGAAGTGGGGTGAGAGTACATTTGGAGGAGAAAACATTCATTGTCCATTTATATAGTGCTTGAATTTTGTTCAATGTACGCACTGTAATTTACAATGTACAATGCAGTGCATTATTTTGTAATAAATTTTAATGTAAAATTCTTAAACATACAGACTAACTCTAGGGAAAACTAGGGAGAAATTTCCCTCAATGTGCTAATTAACAGCTGTGACCATCAATGAGTGCTTCAGACTGACAAGTGCTCAGTAACCAAATGCATTCAGATTTACACGAGGCACTGAAAGAAATATTGCTCATCATCACTGTCTTCCAGGACTCTGCTAATCAGCTGGAGGGAAAGTATAGACAAACCCACCTCGGACACATACATGAAACTGGTAAGACATAGGGAATATAACACAAAATAATAAGAGACAGAGAAGCTTCTTAAATGGAAAGGTCAGTTTGAAGCACGGGGGCAAAATGGCTGCACATTCCGAGTAGACACAGACTGCAGACAGTGGAGAGTGCTTGGGTTTCCTGAAGAATTACAGGATGATCTGCTAGGTAACAGGGGGGAGCTGTGACCAGGTGAAGATCCCACTAACTCCCTGACTTCAGTTCATCTTTTTCTTAAGATGCCTACAGACATAATCTGCTAACTAATACAGGAACTTCACATACATGTTCAAAAAATCTCAGGCAGCTGTAGAAATTTAAACCTGTATGACAAAATTTTTATCAGCCCCACCCAATAACATGTACCCATCACCAAATTATGTCACTATCTTAGAATTCTGAAAATTCAGTTTTGCAACAAGAAGGTCAAAATTTAGAGCTCAGCCAATTCCCCTGAATCCGTATAAACTAGTGGGAAGACACAATAGATAAATTGTAGAAATGGATGTGTTTTACACCTACAGGATAAATAGTCTAAGATCCAGATTTTCAGGATACATCACAGTACACTTCATACAATACAACCACAATAACTGCTGTTTTAGATACATGGCCTGTTTCCCCAAAAGAGATTACATGTGGGTAAAGAACATGGTAATGTAGTACTTGTGTCACTATTGCACCAAAACCTTGCACTAGTGCCTAGTACTGCACATCCATCCTGCTTTAAGTGTTTAGTCTTTAGGTTCCAAAGAAGCATGCAAGGGATAGATTGTATTTTTAAGTTACAAATTCACAGTAACTGGGCTGGGGATGTAGCTCAGTGGTGCCACACCTACCTGACAAATTCACAGTAACTTAGGTGCCAACTGAACATCTTATTATAGGCATATTCAAAAGGACTAAAATTATAATAATGTTTGTTTTCTTTACTAGCAATTTTTTTTTTTTTTTTTTTTTTTAGGTTTTTTGAGACAGGGTCTCGCTTTGTGGTTCAGGCTGGCCCTGAGCTCAGCCTCAAACTCACATCACAATCCTCCTGCCTCTGCCTCCCGAGTGCTGGGATTACAGGCATGAAC
The DNA here is from genome assembly GCA_004026965.1 of Petromus typicus. Lineage (NCBI taxonomy): Eukaryota > Metazoa > Chordata > Mammalia > Rodentia > Petromuridae > Petromus > Petromus typicus. The sequence goes on from PVIR01022648.1 coordinate 23,908, forward strand.
CACCACGCTGGGCACCGTGGTATGTGGTACTGGTTGCTGCTGGGTGTGGGTCTCCACACCCAGTATTGTTATGTGGTTACCGGGGAATAGAACCTGGGCCCTTGCGCTTGCAAGACAGGCACCAGAACCCCTGAGCTAACTCCCCGGCCCCCTACTAGCAATGTTTTTAATGGAAGCCGTCTACTACTTTTAAAAGGAAGCAATCAAATAGTAGATTTGAGCAAATAGTACTTTGCCGCTTTGTGCCAAGAACATCAATCCGCATCTACAGACGTGTTGTGAACATTTATTGTTGTTCATTGTGATCTTCCCAGCACCTCTACCTTTTGGGTGAACAGCTCCACGTGGGTCTCAGGAGAGACGCTATGTTCCACCCTTAGCATCCCAGACTACAGTTCACTGGTTCAAAAGCAACCACTTGAGCAAAGCGTTGTAAATTAGTTCATTGCTCCCAATCCATCACCCTCAATGTTTCAAGCAAGACAGCAAAGGGGGAGGAGTGGAGAGTGAGGCCCAGAAGCACATGGCAGCCATGTGTCATCTCCAAGACCACCTACAGGCGCAGAGACAGAGGCCTGCTGACATGGGGAAGCTACAACAAAACAAAGCAAGGCCCAAGAGACTGAGATGTGAAGTCCGGATATGCAGTGCACTGCTCCCTCATACTATGACTCTGCTTCACATGTGCGAGCTTTAGTCTCCAAACACATGCTGTCAGAGCTGTAGATGGAGAGGAGGTATGTTTTATACATATGGATTTCTGTTCTTCTTCAATGCCTGGGAATACTTCTTTTAAAGGTTAAAAATTAATTTTAGGTATCTAGTTGGCCACATATAAAAATCTATATGGGTTGAACAGAATTGAGACACCTTACAAAAATTTACACTGCAGAAAACTAGGATATTAAGTCATCAATATCATTTAACAATAAGGTCAAAATATAGAAAGGTTGACAAGAACTGCACACACCGAAGTCAGATAGGAGCTGAGTTATGAAAGAGAAGGTATGATTACTAAACAGAGGGGGCTCCAAAGCACACGGCACGTGGGCCATCTGAAACATGGAGAGCTTGTCCTACCCTCTGGAGCCAGTCACCTGGATTTCAAGGTCTCATTTACCCAATACTATGCAGTAATTCTCTTCTCCTCTCCAGTTTGACTGCACACATCCTTCTTTATTCAGAGAACTCAAACGAATCTTCTGTTCCTTCAAGCATAACAGAACAACGAAAACTAATTTTGAATGCAGGATTCTCTTCAGAGAAGCCATTCTACAAACACAGACTAAGTGTTTAGCTCCTGTGTTGCCCAAACACCTCCTCAGTGGATTCCTACTTAGTGGGATCACATCAGGATGACCCACAAACTTATAATCAGAACCACCTTTAATGGGCTAGGTGTCACAAACAAAAATTTAATTTAAAAGCCATATAAAATTTGCCCAGCATTAATTTTCTTAACGGTTTAGGAAATCAAATTGAATAGTATCAATGAAGATATTCATTAAATAAACCCCAGCTATTCAGGAGGCTGAGACAGGAGGATTGCTAAGTTTAAAGCTGATCTGAGCAACTTAGTGAGTCTCTGTTCCAAATTATAAATCAAAAAGGCTAGGAATGTTGTTTGGTAATATAGCACTTGCCTGGGTTAAATCTCACTGTGGAAAAAAGAAAAAAAATCTGAACTGCATTGTTAATTATAAAACATACCTTGGAACATTTTCAATTTGCTTTTTACAGGGTCTCGCTTTGTGGTTCAGGCTGGCCCGGAGCTCAGTGTCAAACTCACATCACAGCAATCCTCCTGCCTCTGCCTCCTGAGTGCTGGGATTACAGGCGTGAGCCACCACGCCCAGCACTGTGGTATGTGGTACTGACTGCTGCTGGGGTGAGTCTCCATACCCAGTATTGTATGTGGTTACTGGGGATCGAACCCGGGGCCTCTATGCTATCAAGACAGGCACTGGAACCACTGAGCTAAATCCCCAGCCTCAATTTGCTCTTAAATGGTACTTTGTTTTTAAAGTAAATCTGATTTTATAAATATCCCCTATTTAAACTATCTTCCTTTTATCTTCCCACAGTGATGCTTGCTCACAGGTCCACTTTGGTAGAAAAATGGCAAAGAAGCTAATGTATATATGTGAATTTAATAACGCTAACATATATAAAAACTTCCTACGACCACAGTATTTTAAGGTCTGCAGAATACAACAGATCTGCCATCTGCTCTCAGCCAGTCACCAAATAACAACCACAGTACTACAGTGTTGATAGCTTTTATAGAGCACTGTCTGCTCTTTTTCTCTAACCCACCACCATGATTTAGATAAAAGAGTGCAGAGAGAGACAGGAGCTACTCATACATGCCACAACAGGGATGAACCTTGAAAACATTTTGCTAAGCGAAAGAAACTCATAAAAGGTTATATATCGTACGATTGCATCTATATAAAACATATACCTGTATGTTAACAAAGTTATCATTAACTTCATCATATTAAATCTTACTTTTCAGAAAGTCCAGGAAGAGACAACCCTATAAAGTCAGAATATGCAGAAGTGACTGCCTGAAGCTAGAGGGAAAGGGAAATGGACAAGTGGGAAGTAATGGTGTCATATTTCTCTTTGGAGCCACAAAAATGTTCTAAAATTAGGTGATGGTGACTGTCGCACAGCTCCTGATGTTCAAAAATTACCTAACTGTGTATTCTGATGGGATAAGTTTTATGAAATGCACATTCTACCTCAATGAAGTTGGTATCTGAGAGATTTAAGAGATGCAGTATCTGAGAGAGGGAGAGAGAAAGGCGTGCGCGAGCACGCACTGAGATCACGGATGGAGAAGAACCTGGGCTCTGGCACTGGGAAGGCTGAGCTAGGAAGAGGGAGCTGAGAGCTGCTGAGAGGCCTAGGGAAGCAGAGGAACACTTGGAAACTATGGCCTCTATCTTGTGGTTCCCTGATACCAGGATCACTCGCCTCAGCCACCATGAGATTGCAGCCATCATGGAGAACAGAACAGAATCTGAGGTAGCAGAAATCCAGTCTGAATTCAAAAGCAGAAAGAAATAGCACTGAGGAAAAGGCGGAAGAGGATAAGGAAGCCAGAGTAATCTACATTCCCAAACTATGGTCCTGCAGTCAGAAAACCACTGACGCTATTTGTATGTGAAAAATAAACTGAAGGTATAAGCTGGAGTGTATGATTTAAAACAGACTTCCTCTTGAACAGTTTTTACCAACTTAGAGGATATGAAATGTTCAGACTCAAGCTTCACAAACAATGATAGCATATTTATGATGTGCTAGGGACCACGCCTCTCTCACATTCCCAAATATTGCATAATTTAGGGAACCAGCCTCAGGAGTGGATGAGGAAAATGAAGTTATTAAATCCGCTAGCTCTAACTTTAATATCATATACAAGTATTAAAGAGTCACACAGTACCCCCATAAATATGACCAATTATTGTGCATCATCTAAAAATAAAAAGTACATTTTAAAAAAATCTTAACTGAAAACTCAAGCAAGAAACTCTTCTCTTTCTCTTAGGGCACAAAAGTGTTGATATAAGAACAAAGAAGTAGGTATGTGAGTACAAAAAGCTTGGGTTCAGTGAGAGTCCAAATTTGAGACAGCCTATCGTTTTCCAATAGCGAGAGGTTCCTGGAGATCTGCAGCCTGGTTTGTGAAGTGAAGACAGGACAAGACTCAAGTCTCAAAGTCTCCTTGCTCAAGAATCAGAGCCCTTTCCAGTTATCAGAGCCCACTTCTTGGGAGATACATTCCTCCCGGCTGGCACAGTCAGTCTGGCCCTCTGATTATGACAGCACTGACTGCACACCTTATTTTCTTGGTCCTTGTACACATATGCAGCCACATGTAAAGCAGTTTTATCTTCCTCGTCAGGTTGTGCAAGGAAGGAGAGGGGAAAACCTTGGAATATGCATCAGTTTAATGAGGCTGTGACTGAATCTTGTGTTTGAGAAGAGTTGACTGAATATTTTGCAAAAATTTCTGCTGCAGGGCCGGGGAGTTAGCTCAGTGGTTCCGGCGCCTGTCTC
>PVIR01022649.1:0-27815 GCA_004026965.1 Petromus typicus
GTGGTGGCTCACGCCTGTAATCCCAGCACTCGGGAGGCAGAGGCAGGAGGATTGCTGTGATGTGAGTTTGAGGCTGAGCTGAGGGCCAGCCTGAACCACAAAGTGAGACCCTGTCTCAAAAAACCTAAAAAAAAAAAAAAAGATAAGAGATTTTCCTTGAGGTAATAAAAATGTTCTAGAAGTGGACAGTGACAATGGTTGCACAGTTTTTTTAGTGTACAAAATGCCGTTGAATTATATTCTTTAAAATTATACATTTATATTTAAATTACATATTTTTAAATGAATTTTGTTATGAGAATTTTACACTTTCCAAAAATAGTAAGTCAAAAGCTCCATTTGACACTAACAATAAGAACTAGAGTATAGTCTACCCTACTCAACCTAATATGAACACACAAATACTAGATTCAGGGAATGGCTTTGCTATGTGTTCCTCAGTCAGAGTACTTATATTCTCTCAACTTCCTTGATTTACAAAATGGGCATCATCATCATCATCATCATCATCATCATCGTACCTATTTTATACAGATATTGAAAATATTTAGTACAGATAATAATGGATACTAGGCAAGAATAAGTGCTAATCGAAAGTTGTATTTTCTCTCAAACTTTGCAACCTTAAATGTTTGAAGTTAAATCTTGCCTGGCATAATGATGCACACCTGTAATCCCAGCACTCGGAAGGCTGAGGCAGAACTGCCCTGAGTACTAGACTCTGTCTCAATCCATTCTACTACAAACCAAAAGAGTAAAATCTTATTTGGACTCGGACCTCTGAAGGCCTCAAGACTTTTAGGGAACCCATGAGGTCAAAACTATTTCGGTTAGATCGAAAACTAGTTACGGTTTAGATCTAAAACGTGCCCCTCAAATCTCCTGTGTGTGGGAGGCGACTGGATTATAGGGGTGTTGCACTCAACAGAGAGGTCTAGGTGGAGGCCATCACTGGGGGTGTCCTGGAAGGGCACATGCTTGGCCCCGATCCTCCCTCCCCTCGGCTTTCCGGCCTCCACGGTTCAGCACCTTTCCTTTCACTGTTCCCCTCTCCTGTCATACTTCCGCCTTCCAGTCAGCTGCGCATGGACTGAAACTGAGCTAAAAGAAACCTCTCCTCCTTTAAGTTGTGGGTGTCAGGTGTTTGTCCCAGCAACTAAGAGTGGCTATGATGGTTTCTTGGTGGTAGTAGAGCACATGCTCAGCATGCACAAGGCCCTAGATTTAATTCTTAGCAAATCATAATAGTGATAATGACAACACACATGAAACATTATTTCCTTTTTCACTGCAATGACTTTCACACTGACAGTGTAGCAATAAGAGTAGGTAAAACTGCTGGCACCTTAGTGTGAATTAGGGCACAGGCATCAACAGTATTGGTGTATTCTTTACTACACATTCAGAATTTTAAAAGTTCAGTTTTATTGCACCTCCCTTAATTTTCTGTGTGGTGAGCATGGTAGGTGTGAGCTCTCTGGACTGTACCTGAGTTCGACTAGTCTCAGTCCAAAACTAGTCTCAGTTAAAAGAACAACTGACAGACAAGTTATGGTGACTCAGCCTTGACTGTGTGGCAGACATTTTCTTAAAAAAAAATTTTCAAGGAAAATAATTGTTTAATATTTTCTACCAATAACAAAATTCAAACTCTCAGATAAAAATTAGAATCTTGTAAAAATGTTTACCTGCCAATATGAACTTGACAGCTCTCCAGTACTTAAAAGATTTTCATGATTTTGGTTGAGATAATAACACATATTTTAATACTGCATAATAAAATGTGTCAAGATTTGGAAAATCTGTCTAATTCAACAAAGTACTATTTTCTAAAAGAACACTGCTGCAAAATTGTGCAGGGTTTAAAGATTCAGAGAAAATGCAAGAAAGATCAAAAGATTTTAAACCAGGCGTGGTGGCTCATGCCTATAATTCCAGCACTCAGGAGGCAGAGGCAGGAGGGTTGCTATGAGTTTGAGGATTACCTCTGCTACATAGTGAGTTCAGGGCCAGCCTGAACTACAAAGAGAGACCCTGTGTGTGTGTGTGAACATATACACACATATACATACATATATGTACATATACATACATATATTTGGGTATACATATATATATGTGTGTGTATGTATGTGTGTATGTATGTATATAAACATAATTATTTTTATTATATATATATATATATATACACACATATCAACATAGTGCAATAGGCTGAATGCAGACACAGAATAAGAACCCAGTTTTTTTCTATTAAACAGTTATAAACATGTAAAACCATGCTTATTTACTACATTCCTTTGGACTGAATGATAAAGGGATGCTTATGGGAAATATATTACTTATAAAAACAAGAAATTATTTTATTACTAATATTTTTAAAGGAATTCAGAGGCACTGGACATGGTGCTGCACACCTATAATTCCAGTACCCACGAGGCTAAAGTAGGACTGTTTTGAGTTTGAACCCAGCTCGGGCTACATAATGAATTCAAGGCTAACCTGAATTACAGAGCAAAACTCTGTCTCAAAAAAAAGAAAAACAGGGGGCTGGGGATTTAGCTCAGTAGTTCCTGTCTTGCAAGCTCAAGGACCCAGGTTTGATCCCTGGTTAATCACATACAATACTGGGTATGGAGACTCACGCCCAGCAGCAATCAGTACCACATACCACAGTGCCAGGCATGGTGGCTCACACTGTAATCCCAGCACTCGGGAGGCAGAGGCAGGAGGATTGCTGTGATGTGAGTTTGAGGCTGAGCTCAGGGCCAGACTGAACTACAAACTGAGACCCTGTCTCAAAAAAATAAATAAATAAATAAAAGAAAGAAAGAAAAAAGGGAGCTGGGGATTTAACTCAGTGGATCTGGCATCTGCCTTGCAAGCACAAGGTCCTGGGTTCAATCATAACCACATATCACAAAGCCAGGCGTGGTAACTCACACCCATCATCAATCAATACTACATACCACAATGCTGAGCGTGGTGGCTCACGCCTGCAATACCAGCATTCAAGAGGCAGAGGCAGGAGGACTGCTGGTACAAGGCTTGCCTAGGATACATAGTGAGTTCAGGACCAGCATGAACTACAAAAAGCGAGACTCTGTCTCCAAAAAAAAAAAGGAAAAGAAAATAGGACTTAAGACATTAATTTTCCCAGCTTTAATTTCTAAAATAGTACTTTTTAAAATTTTTCATGTTTTGGTGGTTAGTATGCACTGAACATGGTTGTAATCATTTTATATCAATTAGTCTTAATAATCCTAGAATTTTGGAAAAATTTCAGTCCCCACATTGTCCTTATATTTACTACTTATGCCCCGTCTGAACCTCCTACCCTAAAAGTCCGTCCTTCCTGCCTCCTATTATTAACCTGGAAAACAGAAAACACAAATTCCACAAAAACATGGCTGTTTCTATTAATACCCACTATCCACATAGCTTAATCATTTTCTGACAAAAAGCCTGATACTTTTCCCTATAACAAATTCCTCTTTAAAAAGATATTTTTAAAAACTATTTTTTTAAAAAAGGAAGAAAGAATAGACACCATCATCAAAACAAATTCCAGGATAATTTTAGGTACTTCTCAACTGAGACAAAGAGGCATCCCAGAACTGTACCTGTTAGAGCCGTCTTTCATATGGACTTTGGCGTAAAGCACATCCACCATACCAGGGTCGTCATTCATGTATTCTATTCCTGTCATCTCCACCTCCAGGGGTTTGCCCCCTGCAATGTCACTGCAAAAGAAAAATCATTAGGCTCTTAGAACTGTTTAAGCTAAAAGGGCTATTATAATTTGAAATATGGTAATGAAAACAAAGTCGCGGATTTTTCTTTCTAATAATGTTATCTAATTGTCCTCCTACTCTAAAAATTAATAAAATGTCCAGTGTACAAAGCTGGAAAATACAGGAAAAGTTCCCAGTGTCAAACTATTATTTATCCCAATATATAATTATTAGCACCCTGAAAGAAAAAAGAGAAGGATGAGAGTTGTGATTGGCAAAGACAATGACTATGTTGGTCCATCTCTCCAGGGTCTTTCTCTTCACTGTCTCCCCAAGAGACACACAGCATTTTGCTCCTAACGGCACTCAGTGTTCAGACTATATCTTATGTATGTGTGGGCACAATCTGGCAATAGTTATGATAAGCCTTCAAAAAAGGAGGGAGGTGGAGGTGAAGAAAGAATTGAGATGTGTTATGTATGTGTACAATTTCCAGGAGAATATAATTGTTATGTACTAATAAAAACAAAAAATATAAGAATTCTGGTTCTAGGAGCCCATTCTAGGGAAAGTTACGAATTCCACTCCGTAACTGAGGATAGATGTTTTCTAATGCAGGTCCCCAAAGCCTCATGCATCCCTAGGTGGTCCCTGGGAGGTGATGGAGGCACCATGTTGGGAGACGCATCTTTCTTCCTTTTCCTTTGATATCTCGGGCTGCTTCCTGCCTGCCCTGGCATGAGCAACTTTAACAATTCTTTCATTTCTATGTTTTTAAACTACCTTAAATCCTTAGATATAAGGACTTAGTCACAGGGAAAAGGAAACAAGGTGTCAGGATCCAAAGGCTACTCTGTGAGTAGAATCAGAAATTCTCACAACCTACCCTGAGACTCATCAAAAAAGAGGTTGCAGAGCAGGGGAGAAATAGTGTGCCTGAGGAGTGTTCTTTGCCTTGGGGGGCAACTATGCCAACTGACTGACACTCGAGGGAGCAATTAGGAAAGAACATGTGTTCGTGGGTATTATCTTGCCTCTGCTCTCTTCTTTCTTCTCCCCTTTTAGCCTCTTTGGCTGGACCTCAGGTACAGGCATGGTGACACTGTAGCTAAAGAAGTTTAGCATGTTTGTCACAGCTCCACACCCCAAGCCATGCGCTGCCTCTGTCCTACATCTCACAGAGAAGTCACAAGGGATATACTCAGAGCTTCAGCATTTACTAAACACTGAATAATTCATTCAAAATCTATACCGTTCAGAAGTCTGCAGCCTCAGAACTGAAATGAAAACCCAGTTTCCAGCTGGACAGCACTCTCATTCAAAAAGAATCCAGAAATTTACAATATACTCAACTACTCATTTCTTTTAAATATCTATGTAGCACTATAGTTTTAAGCAAATTCCAATATAATACAGTTAATTCATTTCAAACTAATTAATTAGCACTGCTGAGGTAAGAGCCCAGCCTCGTGCCTCCTAGGCAAGTGATTTCCCAAAGGAGTTACAACCTCAGGCTCACGTTATTTTAATACACCAATCTAAAATGCCCTTAAATTAAGGTACTTCATACTGTGTATGGGCCAATTTATTTTCAGTGTTTTCCTTCTCATATTTTAATTTAGGATCTTTACATCATAAAGGGTTCAAGTTAGAAATACCATTATGTACTGATGTTCTTTCTCAGCAATATACCAAATACAAAAGTGGAGATCAAAGTGCAAGAATAAGGAAAGAAGTTAGATGAAGGCTGGGGATGTAGCTCAGTGGCACAGATGACAAGGCCAAAAAAAAGAACTTGGATGATCTGATTTACTTACCAGGGCATTAATAAAAGTACTGTGTCTTTCTTCTTTTATTTATCCTTTTTAAAACATCTCTTCCTCTAACAGAAAAAGTCTTCTTCAACCAATCCAAATAACTAATTCTGATTTTTGTTTGTTTGAGACAGGGCCTCACTTTGTAGTTCAGGCTAGTCCTGAACTCAGCCTCAAACTCAGCAATTCTCCTGCCTCTGCCTCCCAAGTGCTGGGATTACAGGTGTGAGTCATCACACCCGGCATTGTTGTATGCGGTTACTGGGATCGAACCCAGGACCTTGCACTTGCAAGGCAGGTGCTAGAACCACAGAATTAAATCCCCAGTACTCAATTCTGATTCTTGTCTTCCTTATCAGAAGTAAGTTAATTTTGTACTAGACACTAGGGTTTAGGAGCATACTAAGGATTGAGTTACTTCATTCTGAGCTAGCTACTGTACATCTCAGCCCCTTGCCCCCCTTTTCAGAGACAAGCTCTTGCTAAATTGCCCAGGCAGAGCTACATCATCCTGCCTCAGCCTTCCAGAGTGCTGCGATGATAGGCACACGCTATCTGACTGTACTATACATTGTACAAACAAGAGGATGTGGCAGGGGAAGGTATGAGAGTTGGGGAGGCTTGCTTTATTTCACTTACTGATTTCAAGTCTTTCCAGCATTCTGAAAAGAGCATCTTCAAATAAATTTTTGCACGCACTGCAGATTTTTTGGCAGGGTAACTTTGTCCTATTTCAAAAGCTTTGCTGAATTTGAAAAACTACAATTACTGTTTTCATCCTGTCATGTCAAAAATTCTTAGGAACTGTTAAGGCTGTTCGTTATTCCCTATGCACTCCAACTCTGACATGCTTAAGGACCCAGACTTGGCATTTAGTCACAAAAGGCACCAAGAGATACAAAAGGGAAAACTCAGCTCAGTCTTCACAGAGCTCAGGCTAAAGCTCCAGTGATTAAAACCCTGCGACCTGATTTTTATACGGCAAGAACAAATACCTTTTTAAACAAATATTTTATCTACTTTTGAATTGTAGCAGGATTATCCCAAAGGTAGCCAAGAAAACACAGCAGCTGCTTTCAATTTAGCAAAAAGTAAACTGGAAATATGTTCAAGTATCAGAATTCTAATCAGGTGCTTTGTAAGTTAATAAAGTTTCATTTTATAAGTGGAAAACTGCAAACGTCTAATGATGTGCACCAAATTCTTCTTAATTTTAGGTAAAACCCATGCCCTTCACTAAGCAACGACAAGAAAGGTTCTCATCTCTGCTTTCTCAGACCAAAAAAGACAAACAGACTGTAATTATAACCCAAACTGGTTATGATTTTGCTCAACTGAGAAAAACACCATTTCTTTGAAACAATTTGTAAAAAAGGATAATGGACCACGGAATAAGTCACTGTATTACATAGTTCCCAATACAACTAGATAAAAACTTTGCTTTGCTTTAACCAGTAAGACAGTAACTTATTTCTACAAAGCCATTTTAGAAGTAACATGTTATCATGGTATGGTGGCACATGCACGTAATCCCAGCACTTGGGAGGGTAAGGCAGAAGTGCCATGAGATTAAAACCAGTCTGGGCTACATGGTGAGCTCAAGGCCAGCATGAACTAAGAGTGAGACATTGTCTTTTAAAAAAAAATTATGCAGGACCTATACTGTATAACAACAGAGGGTCAGGGAGTTAGCTCAGTGATGTGGGCACCTGCTTGGCACATGCAAGGTCCTGAGTTCAATCCTCAGTACCAAAAACAAAAAACAAAAAAATGGAATTTTTTGAGACAGGGTCTCTCTAGGTAATTCAGACTGACACTGAACTCACTATGTAGTACAAGCCAGCCTTGCACTCACAGTGATCCCCCTGCCTCAGCCTCCTGAGTGCAGAATTACAAGGGAACACCACCACACCTGGACAACAATGGAATTTTTAAAAACCTAGATGTATGAATTAGCTTTCAAGTTTCTTCATTAATCTTAGGTACAGGTAGAGGAAGATAAAGTTCTTTCAAATAAAGCTGTGACGTCAGATACACATATAAATTAAAATTTTACAGTAAAAAAGAATAACACTTCTGTCTCCAGTTGTACAGTCAGTTTCTGATATCCTTGCTAATTCAAATAAATTTCTTGGCTTAAAAAAAAGAAGGAATGAAAAATAAGACTGAGTGTGGTGGTACATCTCTGTACTACCAGGTACTTGGGAGGCAGAGACAGGAGACTTGTGAGTCCAGGGTCAGCCTGAACAATACGGAAAGACACTATCTAAAAAGCTACAAAAAGTAAGTCAGTGTTCCCAAAATATAGGAAGATTTTCCCAGGGGATGACGCTATCTGCTTGAGTAACTGAGGCAGGTAGGTTCTCATGACCTGGAATTTGTAAGAATGGATCCACCCTATCTTGTAGGTACAGTTCTGGTTAAAGAGACTCCTACAGGGGATTCACCTGTGTGACCTAAGTCGGCTCAATCAGATTGCACCTGAATGAGTGTAATTACACCTGCTCCTGTTGTAGACAGACAGCATGAAGAAGGAGGAAATTCCTGTCACTAGCCCAGGAATATGGGCACCTCCAGGTGATGGGGGATTAAGGCAAAGAAATGGATTTTCCCCAGGGTGGCCCAGGAAGGCTCCCCGGGAAAATCTTGTTCTCAACTCAGTGTGAAACCCATGTGAGTCTCCTGACTCACACATAATAAGTTTATGCTGTGTTAAGCCATTGAGTGTGAGTGTGTAGTAATGCATTATTCTGGAGAAAATGATGAGATGTTCTATTTAAAAAAATGTACTAGCCAGCGTGATGGCTTAGGCCTGTAAACCCAACACTTGGGAGGCAGAGGCAGAAGGACTGCTTTGAGTTTGAGCCTGGCCTGGGATACATAGTGAGCTCTGGGCCTGCCTGAATGACAAAGTGAGACCCGGTCTCAAAAAATTAAAAAATAGAAAAGAATAAAATGTAGTAAACAAATACAATTTAGGGTAGTATCTATACAAATCTGAAAATATATGTTTTAAATCCACTTTCAACCTTTCAGACAATGGTTCAATGTTAAGTACTAAAATGGGTATGTTAACAAACCTTGTTCTTGTGTTATTCAGCTGCTTCATCCAAAACTAAGTCTGTGACACCAAAAAAAGCCATGCTAAGTGAACTGCCCGACCGACCCCACGCCTCCTCCTCCGCCAGCTCACGCACTTAATGAATTCCTCCTTACAGCGCTGCAGCATCTCTCGAGTCTGCTGGATCTCTTGCTCACTCAGAAGCACCAACATCCCAATTGTGAGGTGCAGCTTTTTGGAATTTTGGAAAACGGAGCTGTCAACACCACGATCCTGTTATCAAAAGGGAGAGAAATAAGAAATTTAGCCCATACAAATGTACTGGCAAGGACAGAATGAGGCCACAGAGACAAACCCACACATGTGGCCAACAGATTTTCCACAAGGCCACTAAGGAAAAGAACAGTCTCTTCAACAAGTGTGCTGGGACAAGTGAATACACACATGCAAAGAGAAGAAGGTGGTATGCTACGATATATAACTATAAAATAAATAAATTAATTAAATATAATAAAAACCTACAGGGCTATTTCTATCTTAGCAGATACTACAATCTTTTCAGGTATAATATTTGCACTAAAAATAAATTCTGAGGGGCTGAGGATTTAGCTCAGTGGTTCTGAAGCTTGACTTGCAAGCACAAGGGCCAGGCTCGATCCCCAGCAACCACACGTAACAATGCAGGGCATGGAGACTCACATCCACCAGCAATCAGAACCACATACCACAGTGCTGGGTGTGGTGAATCATGCCTGTAATCCCAGCGCTCAGGAGGCAGAGGCAGGAGGATTGCTGTGAGTTCCAGGCTCACCTAGGCTACATGTATTGAGCTCAGGGCCAGCCTGAACTGCAAAGCGAGACTGTCTCAAAAAAAAAAAAAAAAAATTCTGAGTCAAACTTGGTAGTACAAGCCTATCATCTTAGCTACTTGGGAAATGACGGCAGGAAGTGCATAAGTTTGAGTCTTACCAGAGCAACTTAGTGAAACCCAGTCTCAAAATAAACTAAAAAGGGTTTGGAATGTAGTTCAGTGGTATAGTGCTTTTCTAGAACGTGTGAGACCCTACTAGGTCTGATCCTCAGCACTGAGAAAAAGAGAAAAAAAACCATGAAATAAAGAATAAACTCAGCCAAAACAAGATGAGATTCAGACAGTGGAGTTACTACATCAAATATGGTCATCCTTGGGCTGGGGATTTTGCTCAGTAGTTCCATGTCTGCCTGGTAAGTACAAGGCCCTGAGTTCGATTCCTGGTAACCACATACACGATGCTGGGCAGAGGCAAGAAGACTGCTGTGAGTTCAAGGCTGGCCTGGGCTACATAGTGAGTTTGGGGGTCAGCCTAAACTACAAAGGGAGACTCTGTCTCAAAAAACTAAAAAAAAATTTATAAATATATATATAGTCACCCTTTTCTGGCATTAACATTCCTTAGACTCTAATACCTTTGTCTCTGAGAAACAAAAGCTAAATAGTGGATAACTCACGAATCCTTTTTAAACTGAGGTGAAATTAATTTAACCTACAATTTATTGCTTTAAAGTATACAGTTTAGTGGCATGTTCAAAATGTTGACAGGCTCCAGTTCTCTTTAGTTTAAAAATCTTTTCATTACCCATAAAAATACTCCACAGCCACTGCACAAGTCATCATTCCCCATCCCCTGGTAATTTATTTTTTATTTTTTTATTTTTTTTTCTTTTTTGAGACAGGGTCTTGCTTTGTAGTTCAGGCTGGCCCTGAACTCAGCCTCAAACTCACATCACAGCAATCCTCCTGCCTCTGCCTCCCAGGTGCTGAGATTACAGGCTTGAGCCACCACACCCAGCACTGTGGTATGTGGTACTGATTGCTGCTGGGTATGAGTCTCCACACCCAGTATTGTATGTGGTTAACTGGGGATCCAACCCGGGTCCTTGTGCTTGCAAGACAGGCACTGGAACCACTGAGCTAAATCCCCAGCCCTCCCCTGGTAATTTATTTCCTGTCTCTTTGTACCTGCCTATTCTGGGCAGGACATATAAAAGAAATCATATATCCTTATATCTGGTTCCTTTGACTTAGTATAATATTTTTTTTTTGGTTGTTGTTGATACTTTGCTATATATATAGTTCAGGCTTGTCTTGACCTCACTCTGTAGCCCTGGCGGGCCTCAACTGGTGGCTGTCCTTCTGCCTCAGCTTCCTGAGTGCTAGGGTTATAAGTGTGTGCCACCATGCCCAGCAGTGTAATGTTTTCCACCTTGATCCAAGTTGTATGCAAATAAATAGGTTGATCAAAAAATATGGTGTATTTAAATTTTTTTTTTGTTTTTTTTTTTTTGAGACAGGGCCGCACTTTGTAGTTCAGTCTGGCCCTGAGCTCAGCTTCAAACTCACATCACAGCAATCTTCCTGCCTCTGCCTCCTGAATGCTGGGATTACAGGTGTGAGCCACCATGCCTGGCACTGTGGTATGTGGTACTGATTGCTGCTGGGCGTGAGTCTCCACACCCAGTATTGTATGTGGTTAACTGGGGATCGAACCCGGGTCCTTGCCCTTGCAAGACAGGCACTGAGCTAAATCCCTGGTCCCTTAATTTTTACTATAGTAAAAGACATATTGCCATTAATCTCCTTCAGAACATTCCCTCTCACTTTGAACACACTTAACCATTATTCTTGCTACTTTCTGAAATAGTTCTCTAAGTCCTCTTTGGTGAGTGTCTTAATAAGGTGTGGCCAAAAATACACTGAATGTTGCTGTCCAGTGTCATTCAACTGAAAGGCAGTCTCAGAAAAACATCACAGTGTCTCCTGGTCTACCTTCCTCACCAGACCTGGTACCACATGACTTGTGGCTCTTCCTCAAAGTCAAAATGACCATGAAAGGTAGATGTTCTGAATCAATTCAGGACATGAAGGAAGCCACAATAGTGCAACTAAAGACACTCATAAAAGAGGACTTTCAGAGCGGCTTCAAGAGTAGCAAGAAAATTGGGACAAGTGAGTTTGAAGCAAGGGAGGACAAATGGCAATGTCTTTTACTGTAATACATTTTTTAAAATTTATACATTTATCATACGTTTTGATCACACTTTGCATACTCTTCATTCCTTTCTAGGGTTAAATAATATACTAGAGTAGAACACACATGATTTGTTCATAAGACTGCTATAAATAATGCTGCTCTATGCATTTGTGTGTGTGTTAAGGCATGTTCTCAGTTTCTCTGCATACATACCCGGGAGTGCAAATACTGGCTCATATGGTAATCCTCTATAACCGTTCTTCCTCTTTCTCCTTTCTCTCTCTCTCTCCTCTCTTTGGCGCTGGTGATTGAACCCAGGGCCTTGCATAGACTAGGCACATGCTCTACACTGAGCTCCACCATGTCCCTGGTTTAAATTTTTAAGGAGCCACCAAACCGTGTTGCATATCGGTTGAACTATTTTGTGTTCCTACCATATTACCAAAAGGCTCCTGATTCTACATCTTTGCCAACATTTTCTTTCATTTTTTTTTTTTTTCTTTTTAACTTTTAAAATTACCGCCATTCTGGGCCAGGGATTTAGCTCAGAGATTCCGGTGCCTGCCTGGCAAGTGCAAGGTCCCAAGTTCAATCGCCAGTACCACATATCAAAATACCAGGTGTAGTGGCTAACACCTGTAATCTCAGCACCCAGGAGGCAGAGAGGCAGGAGAACTGCTGTGAGATCCAGGCTGCCTGGGCTTCACAGTGAGTTCCTGGCCAGCCTAAACTACAGAGCAAGACCTTGTCTTCTAAAAAAAAAAAAAGGCTGGGGACTTAGCTCAGTAGTTCCAGCGCCTGTCTTGCAAGAGCAAGGACCCAGATTCGATCTCCCAGTAACCACATACAATACTGGGTATGGAGATTCACCCCAGCATGATGAGTACCACATACCACAGTACAGGGCGTGGTAGCTCAAGCCTGTAATCCCAGCACTAGGGAGGCAGAGGCGGGAGGATTGCTATGAGTTCAAGGCTGAGCTCAGGGCCAGCCTGAACTACGAAGTGAGACCCTGTCTCCAAAAAAAAAAAAAAAAAAAATTTATAGCCTTTCTACAAAGCATGAAGAGTTACTGTGTTTTGATTATGAATTACATTCCATGCTGACCAATAATGTTGAACATCTTTTCATGTGTTTATTGTACACTAGAAACATGTCTACTTAAATTCTTTACCCATGTTTAAGTTTTTTTCTAATTTCTGAATTGCTTTTTTTGTTTGTTTTGGTTTGGGTTTCTTGCAGTACCAGGGATCAAACTCAGGACTCTGCACTTGCCAGACAAGCGTCGAACCACTGAGCTACACTGCCAGCCCCTCATCGCTGAATTGTAAAAATTCATTACAGATTCTTCATATTACACTCAGATCATGAATGCCTTTTAAAGGTTGCTGAGTCCCAGACTTCATTAATTTCATTCTGGAAGTGAAAAGAAGGAAAAAAGGAGCAAAGCAAGAATTCTATCTTTGAATTTCAAGCTCCATAATTGGGTCCTGGGCCTAATAAAACACCCTGAAGGCACAGAAATGTATTTATCAAATGCAGAGAGCTTGCATCCTGTTGTTGATTTGCCTAAGACTTACTGCCTAATTTTTGCCTTGGCAACAGTGGTTAATAGATTATTCGCTTCCTAAGTGTTAATGGGTCTTGAGCTATTTTTACATCTGATGAAGAGGTTTGTGATTCAACATATCAACCCAAATTGCCTCATTTAATGAAAGTCATTTTAAAGAACAATCAGCTTTAAAAGTGTCACAAAAGGCTAAGTGCAAGGCTTATCAGCCAGCTGCTCTAACCCAGGACATAACCTGTCATTCAAGAGGCATGTGGAGCTCCCCGGAGACTCCAGGAAGTACAGTTGGGAACTGGTTCCCTGGTGACTACTAATATTTTTTGACTCCTTTTTCTGCTAGAGGTTTTTTTTGTTTTTTGTTTTAAAGACAGAGTCTTACATTGTATACAAACTGGCCTGCAGCTCCCTACACAAGCCAGACTGGCCTCAAACTCTCAGTCCTGTCTCGGCTGCCCAAGTGCTGGGATTACAGGTTTGTATCACCACACTCGCACAATAGCCATTTTCATGCACTTTATAGATGCCATTTTAGAGATGTACTATTAATGTCCAAATTTTACAGATGAGGAAACTGAGGCACTGACAAATTAAACCACTCTCCTAAGGTAATTTTGCTAGGAAGGAATAAAGTAACAATTCAAACTCAAGTACAGAGGCAGGTTTCCAAAGCCCACATGTCTGATCAGGGTACCCTCTTCATGTTACAGTTGCCCAAAGGAGGCTGAAACAACAGGACCAACCTCCGCCTAGAGCACATCCTCGTGCCTCACAGCAGAAATCACACATTTATCCTAGAACACAGCAAATCCCAAAATGCTATAAGGAAAAAATGTTTCTGTGATAGTTTGGATTGAACTTAGGGTCTTTGCACTGAGCTACATTCGTAGCCCTTGTTTCTCTTTTATTTTGAGACACAGTCTTGCTAAGTCACTAACTTTCCCAGGGTGAGCTGGAATTTGCGAACCTTCTGCCTCAGTCTCCCAGAGTTCTAGGGTTATCAGTGTGTACCACAATGCCCAGCCCATAAATGTGGTTTTATATATTCCATTTTTAAGACATAACACCAAAAGTATAATCTGTAGAGAAAAACATTTCATAAACTATATGATCAAAATTAAAAACTTTTGCTTTAAAATATACCATTAAGAAATGAAAAGACAAGCTACACAAAAAAATTTTGAATAAAAATATTTATAAATTTTGTCTGATATATTAAAATGTCTCAAGATTTAATAATATAGATATATAGTTTAATTTTAAAATGAAAAGATTTAAATACATGTTTCATCAAAGAAGATAAATATATAATTATTAATAGACATGAAAAGATACTTGACATTATTAGTCATTAAGGAAATGGAAACCCAAACCAAAATGAGGTACCACTTCAACCCCACTGGAATGACTACAATGAAAAAGAAACATAACAGATGCTGAGACAGAATCAGAATAACTGAGCAGCTTCTCAGCTATGTAAAATGTAAACGTGAAATGGGGCAGCCACTTGGGAACTGTTTAGTAGTTACACACAAAGTTGAATATAAATTTACAGTGCAACCAGCCATCTCACTCCTACAACTCTACCTTATGACAAGAAAATAAAAGTCTACATTAAGACTTGCAAGGACTCTCACAGCAGTATTATTCATAATAGCCAAAACTGAAACAACCCAAATGTCCAACTGTGAATGGATAAATAAAATGTAGTACAACCATACAATGCAATAAAAAAAGTAATGAACTATTAATATATACAGCAATATGGCTAAACCTCAAAACATTATGCTAAGTAAAAGAAGCAAAGATTACATATTTATTTGATTCCATTTCTTTGAAATATCCAGAAAAGGTAAATCTACAGAGATTGAAAGCAGATTAATGGCTGCCTGGGGGAGAGTAGGACTGAAAAAAGACCCAAGAGATGGCTGCAGGGTTATGGAAATACTCTAAAATGGGCTCTAGTAATGGTTGCACAACTCTATAAATATACTAATCACTGAATTTAAAATTTAAAGAGAGCCAGGTGTGGTGGTGCACACTTGTAATCCCAGAACTCAGAAGGCTGAGGCAAGATAATCACTAAGAGTTCAAGGCCAGCCCAGACTATATAGTGAGACCCTGTCTCAAAAAAAACCAAACAGGCCGGGGATTTAGTTCAGTGGTTCCAGCACCTGTCTTGCAAGCACAAGGACCTGGTTTCATTCCCTGTGTAACCACATACAATGCTGGGACTGGAGACTCACACCCAGCAGCAATCAGCACCACATACCACAGTGCCAAGCATGGCTCACACCTGTAATCCCAGCACTTGGGAGGCAGAGGCAGGAGGACTGCTGTGATGTGAGTTTGGGCTGAGCTCAGGACCAGCCTGAACTACAAAGCGAGACACTGTCTCAAAAAATAAAAAACAAAAGCTTAAAAGGGTGAATTTTATGATACACAAAAGACACTTCAATAAAACCATTGTACACAAGTATGTGCCTATGCCATTTCTTTTTAAGAATATCCCAGAAGCAACTTTTTACCAATAACTCACTCTACTGAGAGGTCTCTTCACCAACCAGCACAGTGTAGCAGTTTGATCTTTCCCTTCTGAAGATTTTTCAGAAGTGTTCAACCTATAATGTTAAAAAACATTGTGCAGAACCAGACAAGGTGACACATGCCTCTAACGCCAGCACTTCAGAGGCTGAGACAGGAAGACTCCTGTGAGTTCAAGGGCAGCCTGAATTACACAGCAAGATGCCGTTTCAAAAAAAACCTGCACACACAGAAAATCTTCATATATAGTAAATATGGTATGATTTAAGAACCAATGGCCAGCTGGGGATTTAGCTCAGTAGTTCCAGTGCCTGCCTTGAAAGCATAAGGTCTTGGATTCGATTCCAGTAACCACACACAATTAATGCCGGGTGTGGAGATTCATGCCCACCAGCAATCAGTACCACATATCACAATGCCGGGCGTGGTGGCTCACGCCTATGCTGGAAGCAGAGGCAGGAAGACTGCTCTGAGTTGAGGCTTATCTGGGCTACATAGTGAGCTCAGGGCCAGCCTGAACTACAAAGAGATCCTGTCTCAAAAAAAAAAATCAACAGGGCAAATATAAATTTTTAAAATAAGTTATGTTAGAGAAACTCTAGCCATTTGGAAAAGAATATGTGTATCCATTCTTTGTACCATATACAAGAATAAATTCCAAAAGAAGGAAATAAATGTTTAAAAAAATTATACAAGTACCAGAATAAAACACAGGTGAATTCCTCTTCAACCAGAAATAGGAAAAAGCTTTCAAATTAAAACTAGAAATCACTTTGCAATAAAAGAACAGTAAGTCTGAGTGCTTCAGAATAGAAGACTTTTACACAGAAAAATCATAAAATAAAAAACAATATTCCAGAGTACATATTCACAATATATATCACAGATGAAGAGCTAATATAGAAAGAATTTCTTAAAAGCAAAGAAAAAGACTAAAATGCTATTCAAAGAAATAGACATACTTCACAAAAATAAAGACATCAAAATGAGTCAAACATATAGAAAGATGTACAATTTCACTATTTCGGGGGCCAGGGATTTAGCTCAGTGGTTTCTGCACCTGCCTTCCAAGTGCAAAGTCCCTAGTTCGACCACATACAACAATATCGGGTGTGGTGACTAGCCCACCAGCAATCAGTACCACATACCATAGTGCTGGGCACAGGGGTTCATGCATGTAATCCCAGCACTTGGGAGACAAAGAGACAAGAGTACTACTATGAGTTAGAGGCTTGCCTGGGTTACATAGTGAGCTCAGAGCCAACCTGAACTACAAAAGTGAGACATTGTCTCAAAAAAAAAAAAAAATGTGAACTGGGCTAGGGATTTAGCTCAGTGGTTCTGGCATCTGCCTGTCAAGCACAAGGTCCCAAATTTGATCCTTAGTAACCACATACCACAATGCCAGGCATAGTGACTCATGCCTGTAAACTCAGCTCTGATAACCACATACCACAATGCTGGGAATGGTGGCTCACACCTGTAACCTCGGCACTCAGGAGGCAGAGGCAGGATTGCTGAGTTTGAGGCTAGCCTGGACTACATAGCGAATTCAGGACTAGTCTGAACTACAAAGCAAGACCCTGTCTCAAACAAACAAACAAACAAACAAACAAACAAATGTGAATTAAAACTACACTAATTGTAGCATAGTGGTACACATCTATAATGCCAGGATTCAGGAAGCTGAGGCAGAAAAGACTACTGTAAATTTGAGACAAGTGTGGGCTACTAGTGAGTTCAAGGCTAGCCTGAACACATAACGAGACCCTATCTCAAAAAATATATAACAAGGGATAGGGTTTTAGCTCAAATGGTATATGCCTACCTTGGAAGCACAAGGGACCAAGTTCAATCCCCAGTACCACAAACAAAACAACAACAACAAAACCAGACAAAACAAAGTAAAAACCAATATTAAACACTATTTGTCACTTGTCAAACTGACAAAAATTCAAATGCTCAACGATACATTCACTATTATTGTGGCTACAGACATGGACAGGTTCACATCTTACTGGAAATGAAAAATGGTGCAGCCCCCAAATTTGGCAATATTTAACAAAAGACATGAGTATTTACACCTGATCCATTACAATGGACTGAATTATGTCCCCTCAAATTCCTTAGGTCAAAGTCCTCATCCTCAGTTTAACTCTATTTACAAGTTGGGCTTTAAGGAGCCAAGGTTAAATAATGTTATAAAGGTTAGGCTCTAATCCAAACGGACTGGAATCTTGATAGCACATACGAAACACCCTCAGTTTCCATGCTTAATAGATAAAGGCCCTGTGGGGACATAGGTAGGAGGTAGGAAGAAACTTAACAGCTCCATCCTTGTAAGCACATTCATTTTGGTCTAAAACTGTGAGAGAATAAATCTGATCTTTAAGCCACCTGATCTTTATCCCAAAGAAGATTTACAACAATATAAAACACTGCACACAAGCTTAGTCACTACAGCATTATTGCAGAATAGAAGATGGCTGAAAATGATGCATGAACACAGGTACAAACTGATGGAGACTGAGTTTCAGGACACCATTAAAGAAAAATTAAAGAGGAACATATACACACTTTTTATCATTTGTTTAAGAAAGAAGTGAAAATAAAAAAATATACATAGGTGTGCTTATCTTTACGGAAAGGAAAACTGGACAGGCTGGGGGTGGTGGTACACCCCTGCAATCTCAGCACTGAGGAGGCAGAGGCAGTACATTTGCCAGGAGTTTGAGGCTAGCCTGATCTAGATAGTGAATTCATGGCTAGCCTGAACTAGAAAGTGAGATTCTGTCTCAAAAAAAAAGAAAAAAAAAAAAAAAGGAAGGAAGGAAGGAAAATAGGACAAATAAACCAGAGAAGGAAGGTGAGTTGTTACAAGGGACATGGGGAGAATGTAACCAGAGACACAAAAATAAGACCCTTCTGAGGATGCTTTTTCAACCAGTTTTGACTTTGGGAAGTACGGATGGTCTACATATTCAAAAATAAAATTAACAGGCCGGGTACGGTGGCACTCACTTGTAATCCCAACACTTTGGAGACAAAGAAAGGAGGACTGCTGTGAGTTCAAAGTCAGCCTGAGCTACATGGAAAGTTTAAGGCCAGCCTGAACTATTTAGTAAGACCTAGTCTCAAAGAAAATTAATCAACTAAATTAACAAGAATATAAAAGAAAAAAAACTAAATTTGAAAATGAGCTAAAAATGAACTAATAAAGCCAATACTTGATTTTGAACTTCAGTTTGAGGTAGCAGTTGGGGGGAGAACTACAAACAAATCCTGAATTAGTTTTACTCTTTCCTATTTCTTTTTAGTAGGCTTATTTATTGTAGAGGTCTTGGAGAAGCAAATTAAAACTACTTTATATGTATCATGGGACTGGAAGCCAGAACTCTGCACTGCAGAAGGAGGGACATCCAAATATAGGCTAGGAGAGAGCAAGGAAAACTATATGGATGGATGGACTGGTATAGGAGCTACAGCTGCTAATTCTTCATTTATAAAATATTTATATGCATAAATATTGTACACACACATACACACACACACGGTTCTCCTAGACTTGTCTACTTAAAGGGCCTAGAATCAAAGACACCCTTCACATATCTAGCACTCATGTTCTGGTCTCAATACCATGTCCTACTGAAAGGAACCAGCCTCCTTGTAACAATGGTGGATTCTGAAACCCCAGGCACGGATCTGTAACATAAGCCTAGAACTTCTTATACCAGAAGTATGAAAATATTAGAAGAAAAAGAACCCATCAAGCTGGTCACTAACACAGGAACCAGCTTGAAGCCTCCCCCCACCCTGTTAAATAAGCGACATTCTGAGCACTAAAATAGTGAGTGTAATACCTTCATAAGCTACTGAAAAAATAAGTATGTTTCTGCATCAATTGATCACTATATAGACAATAGATGAAAGCTGTTTTTAACAGTAGGATACTGAATGTCAACTGATAGATACAGAAAAAATACCAAAGTTGGAAAAATCCTCAGTTTGCAAACATATTGCAGGATTCAGGCAAGAACTACCATCCGCTTCTAAATCGAAGGAGAAACTGTTGAGAGGTATGCCTTCCCACAGCTATGTGTGGGTTGGAGAGAAAACTAGCAGTAACTATATGTAAAGAAATTAATCAACACTTTGCCAACAGGGTGTCAAAGTTCACATCCCCAGTAGGGCATTGTATACCTGGAGGACACATTGTCACTACGCAATGTTCACTCACAAATGTACCAGCTAAGTCTCCTCATGAAGAAATATCAGACAAAGCCAAATGAAAAGTATGCTATTTTAAAAATCAATGTCAAGGAAGACAAAGAAAGAATGTGGAAACTAGAGACATGACAACTAGACAAAAAATCTAATCCTAGACCGGATCCTGGGGGGTGGGGGGGTTGATGCCACAAAGAACAATGTCAGATTAATTGACAAAGTTAGAATGTGCATAGTAAATCAGATAAAGCTACCAACGTTTAAATTTATTAGGCCAGAGACTTAGCTCAGTAGTTCTGGCAACTGTGTAGCAAGCACTAGGCCCTGTTCAATCCTTGGTAACAACATACTGCAGTGCTGGGAATGGTAACTCATGCCTTTAATCCCAGCACTCAGGAGGCAGAGGCAGGAGGACTGCTGTGAGTTCAAGTCTGCTCAAGGACAGCCTGAACTACAAAAGCCAGACACTGACAGACACACACACACACACACACACACACACACACACACACACACACACTTTAAATATATTGAAAACAAACCACATTGTAACTATGTTTCAAAAATTCCCATTCTTGGGAAATACATGCTGGCATATTTCGACTCACTCTAAAGTAGCTGAGAAAGAAAATCCAGAAAGAGAATGATCAATTGAATAAAATATGAACAGCAGAGATCTAGGTATATTCTTAGACTATTCTTATAAGAATATTCTTATAGAGGGCCGGGGAGTTAGCTCAGTGGTTCCGGCGCCTGTCTTGCAAGCGCAAGGGCCCGGGTTCGATTCCCCGGTAACCACGTACCATACTGGGCGTGGAGACTGACGCCCAGCAGCAACCAGTACCACATACCACAGTGCCGGGCGTGGTGGCTCACGCCTGTAATCCCAGCACTCGGGAGGCAGAGGCAGGAGGATTGCTGTGATGTGAGTCGGAGGCTGAGCTGAGGGCCAGCCTGAACCACAAAGCGAAACCCTGTCTCAAAACACCTAAAAAAAAAAAAAAAAAAAGAATATTCTTATAGACTATTCTTAGTTTCATATTTCTGAGAGTTTAAAACGATTTCCCATATTAGCTCCTTATATATTGCTGCTGTAACAAATTACCACAAACTGCATGATTTCAACAACACAAATTCATCACCCTACTATCTTCAGGAGGCAGAAGTCTTTGAAATGAGCCAGTAGCGCTGTTTTCCTCCTGGAGAGCCCGGAACAGAACCCTTTCCTGGACTTCTAGAGGTCACCTGACTTGGCCCTCACAATCTCTCCCATGACCTGGACCTTCCTGCCCTCCTCCTCCAAAGACCCTCATGACATGCTGGGCTCAATTGCACAATGCAAGACAACTCCCCACCCCAAGATATGTGACCCAATCACCCAATCACATCTTGAAGTCCTTTTTGCCGTGTAAGGTGACAGAATTCTAGCATTGGGAATTAGGATGTGAACAGCTTGAAGAGCCTGATTCTTCCCTTCCACATGCTATATATCTAAACTGTTTTTGGAGATATGCATTTCCATGATAAAACACAACTAAAGATATAACAGTGTAAAAATCAGGATAGATTATTATTTGGAGGAAGAAGACATAGGCAAAAGGAAAAATTATATTTCCCAGCCTGCCCTCTGCTTACAAATGCATCCATTTGTTTGGTACAAACCTCTAATGTACATTAAACTAAAACAAAAAATCTCGAAGTGCAAATATAACAAAAATTATAGTTTTTTAAAGCTCTTATATACGATGGGATTTTCTTCAGGTAGAATTTCACTGGGTTGGTTGGTTTATTTGTTGCTGTTTATTTTTGAGGCAATGGTGAGGATTGAACCCAGGACCTCAGGCATGGTAGGAAAGTGCTTTACTGCTGAGCTACACTCCAACTCACTGCTAACTCTTTTTTTTTCCTCTTTCTTTCTTTGTTTTTGAGACAGGGTCTCACTTTGTAGTTCAGGCTGGTCCTAAACTCAGCCTCGAACTCAGCAATCCTCCTGCCTCTGCCCCCTCCCAAGTGCTGAGATTACAGGCGTGAGCCACCAACCCAGCACTGTGGTATGTGGTACTGGCTACTGGTGTGACTGAGTCACAAGAAGGGAAGGGAAGTGTGGGGAGGGGACAGGTAGGGGAGGAATAGGGCCAGCTCTACAATTTAGCTTTCCTTCCCTAATCTTTTAGGCGCCTACTGCTTCCATTACCTTGAGTTCATCTGCCAAGAAAACACTGAATACTGGCAAACAAAACGCATATAAAGCAACTGAGCAGGACAAGAAACAGATGAAATTCCTAAAGCTCACATAATCAGAAGTCTTTGGAGGAACACTGAATCTTAAGAGTACAAGTAGTCTTTTTTATTTCACCCCCCTCACAACACTGGGGATTGAACCCAAGGCATGTGTAGTAAGTAAGTAAGCATTCTAACACTTGCTTACATCCCCAGCCTGTTTTGCTTTGGGATAGTCTCAGTAAATTGCCAGGCTGGTCTTGAACCTACAATCCTACCTCAGTCTCTAGAGTAGCTGCGATTATAGGCATGTACCAATGTGCTCAGCCATGAAGTCTTTAAATCTATTGGAAATTTACAAATAACCCTTCTGGACAGTCCTTCAGTGAATTAAAGAAATACTCTTAACTTTACCCTGCTTAGCAATGTCACCTAGCAAGAAAAATTTTCTTTTATGTAATTATCTAAATTTAATGTGGAACCAAACCATCTTTTAGGCAATGGCAGAAATCTCTTGAGCCACTGTTGTTCTTTGCTCGGAATATATCATATTCCTACTGAAAGCTTGTTCACTGAAATAAATAAAGATCAATATCAAATTCTGTACTCTAGGGGTTTAATTACATCAGGCCCTGCTCCAAGTTCACCATTACTAGGAGCCAGAACTATTCTGCTCCATTAGGTTCCCCATCCAGCCTGGCGCCTGAAAATTCTAATGGTATTGACCTTCCACCCAGACAAGAGAAACAAAGGTGAAGTAACAGGAATTACTTGGGGGTAGTTTTGTCTAGATGAAAATAAACATGGCTAAGTCATCAAATCTCTTGGCCTCAGTTTCTTTATTTGTTAAATAACATTTCATGTAAGGGGAGAAAAATTATACTAAAATTACTTCCACCAAAAATGTATGGGCAGGCCAGATGTGCTGGCACACACCTATAATCCCAGCATTCAGAAGGCAGAGGCAGAAGAATTGCCGAGAGTTTGGACCAGCCTGAGCTACATAATGAGTTCAGGGTCAGCCTGAACTACAATGGGAAACCTGTCTCAAGAAAAAAAAAAAGAGTATGGGCAGGCCTAAAGCAGAGTTCTGGATTCAAGGTCATGTCTTACCTTGGACTTTCAATATACAATCTTAACCCTCTCAAACTATAGCTCATGATTTACCACCAGCAACTGCCACATCATCTGATTTAATTTTCATCCAGCACTGCAAGATGTAATGGGGAGAAGTGCTAGCAATGTGGCTCTAAAAATCAAGCCTGAGGAAAAGGCCAATAGAGAGTAGCAGGACTGGTCTACCATGGACCCTCCCTCTGTTTCCTGAAAGCTCACTGCCCTTTCCACGCAGATAGGATCTAATACAGGAGCATCTGCTGGGCCATCAAGGGCACAGGAAAAGACTCTCTTCAGACTCGGGCCATAAGGTCATGCTCCGTGACAGAACCATTAAGATAAGACACCCTGGGCTGGGGATTTAGCTCAGTGGTTTCAACATCTGCCTGGCAAGTGCAAGGTCCCAAGTTTAATCCCTGGTACCACATATGGCAATCAGGAGGCAGAGGCAGGAGAATTGCTATGAGTTTGAGGCCAGCCTGGGCTACATAGTGAGTTCAGGGTCAGCCTGAACTACAAAGCAAGACTCTCTCTCAAAAAAAAAAAAAAAAAAAAAAACCCCACCCCCACGCCACAAGGTCTCATACACCTGTTGTCCCAGGGACTCTAGAGGCTGAAGGAAGAGGATGGCAAGATCAAGGCCACCATGGCAACTCAGTGAGACCTTGCATGGGGTGGGAGGGGCAGCTCAGTGGCAGAGCACTTGCCCAGCAAGTATAAGCCCCTTGTTGCAATCTCTAGTACAACAAAGAAAAAAAATTCTAAGAATGCGTACCACCTACACTTCATAGTACTGTGCCTTCTTGGTACACACTGATTGCCAGAGATAGAAACAAAAACTCAGATTATATATCATGATTTAGGAACTCCCAACATAACAGAAGTTTGCATCTTTACCTAACTACAGACTCTTGGTTTCTAATTCCAACCTGTTACAAACCAGCTATAACTAAGCAAGTCATTTCAGTTTTCCAGGCCTCAGTTCCCTCTTCTGTAAATAAAGGAGACAACCAAGTCTACTTTTAAATCAAAGGTCCTACATGTTTTTCTACCTGATCCCATGGAATCTAGAATAAATACCTGCTAACGAAATCAGGTTTGTGAAGGATCTACCAATTCACTTCCTGCTATTCTACACAAAGGAAATAAATAAGTACCAAGGCTTTTCCTTTTGCTCATTATATTTTCTTCATTATTTTATGGCCAAATGCCATAAAGTCACTTCTGAGCAAGTGATATAAATCTCTTCACATATGAAAGTTCTTCAAATAACGCCGAGTGGTGAAAACATTTGGCTTCACAAACAGACAAGCCTTGGTCCAAGCTGCAATTCCACCACCTATCCGCAGTGTGACCAGCAGCAAGCACTGAGTTACTCAGAACCTAAACTCGTCATCTCTGACCCAGACAATACTTCTCTCTGGTTCCATCTCAGCATGAGAGGAGATAAATGTGAGCATCTCCGGCACATGCAGCACGGAGTAAATACAGGCTCCCTCCTCTCCTTGCTCGTCACAGGCCTCTGCAACACTAAGTACCATCACTGCTCTCCCTCCTGAAGCAGCCCTGGGAGCTAAATTAGGCTCTGCTGAATCACTTCCATTATTCTTCAAGAACGTTCAGGAAGGGTGACTGATTTGAGAGTCTCTGTGTGTTATTAATAAAATATCTTGTTAAGTTGTGTAAGCATCAGGAAAAAATGGGTTTGATTTTTCTGGCTTAAAAATTTCACCTATTCAGACATAGTCAAAAGAGCATAGAGAGGTCCTTAACAAAGGACAAAGACTGGAGTAGCCACTGATAATAACCAGAAAGAAGAACTTTCTCATGCATTGTCCAGTTGTTACCACTCAGGAGAGAAGAGTGTCTCCCCCTTCCCTGAAGGACGTGCCCACTTACTTTCAAGAGCACAGTGAAAACTCAAGGCTACTTTTCTCAAAGCTTAACTACTACTCCAAAAATAGCGCAAGAGTACTAATTAGCCACACATCATCCAACCTACATTTATTCCCAAGACAGACACTGAGCTCTATCTTTTCTAATGGAAGCAACAACACTTGCTCAAAGTAGAATCTCAGCTGGATTTTCTTTCTTTTTCATGGTGCTGGGGTTAAACCCAGGGGCTCAGACATGTGAAGCAAGTGCTCTGCTACTAAGGCATTCCAGATCCCTCACCCTCCCCAACACCTCACAACTGCCTTGTCCCCTGCCAGCCTTCACCAACTCCTCCTTTCCCCCAGAACCTTCCCAGGGTACCTCCCCAAGGAAGCCTTCTCCAGCCACTGGAGACCTGGCTCCTGATCTCCCACTGCTCACCTCTCTAACACCTTGACACCTCCTGAAACCATCATTTTTTCTAGGAAGTCTATTCCTCCACACAGAGTGGGCCCCTAAAGGGGAGGTCTACTGTTAGTACCTATATACATGTTCTGTGCATGTCTAACACTCTGTGCTTGCTAAAAATCCAAAGAAGTAATCATAATGTATATATAAAATGTACCAATAAAATAAGTTTTTTAAAAAAGATATGAAGGGGGCTGGGGATTTAGCTCAGTGGTTCCAGCGCCTGTCTTGCAAGCGCAAGGGCCCGGGTTCAATCCCAGGTAACCATATACCATACTGGGTGTGGAGACTCACACCCAACAGCAATCAGCACCACATAGCACAATGCCAGGTGTGGTGGTTCACACCTGTAATCCCAGCACTCGGGAGGCAGAGGCAGGAGGATTGCTGTGATGTGAGTTTGAGGCTAAACTCAAGGCCAGTCTGAATTATGAAGGGAGACCCTGTCTCAAAAAAAAAAAAAAAAAAAAGATACAAAGGAAAAAAGAAGTTATGCAGTAATTTTTTAAAACAATCTTGTTTATCATCATCTCTATCTAAATGGAAAAATTTATGAATCTTAGAGAATGACAAATAACTACCCACTAAAGTTTTTATATATAATGATTTTGTAACAATCCTAACTGGAGGCAGGGAGAACCAGGCTCCTCAGCTCTCTGTGCCCAGCACCAGCCTTCACACAAGGGGAGCAGAATTATGCTGGCTCCAGAGCTATAACCTGTTCCTGGTCTCCAGGCAGCCTGAAAAATCCCCCCTTCCTTCAGACAGATCTTCAAGTGCTCCACCACACACAGTTTTGAATTACTGCTTTTCATTACTGCTGTGCTTTCTACTGGACCCAGCTGCAAGATAAAGTGGAATTATGGCACTGGATACAGGACGATGGAGAGATACACAGGGCTGTGGTATACCTCTCAAACCTGCAAACAGTGTGACATCTTTGAATCTCAATGTGAGAGAGGAGAAGAGTGGGAAAATGAGGCGCAGTTTATCTGCAGATCATACAGATGAAAATACCTTCCTGACGTCTTTGAGCGGCCAAATCCCACATCATGTACTCGGGCTTAGGGAACTAAAGCACGGGATGACGATGACAGTGTCTGCAGTCAAATAACATTACTTACATAACTGACGCGCATGAGGAGGGCCATCTCAGGAAATGCTTATCTAAAAAGCAAATCTGGATTCCTTGGAGAGTAAGGTGGGGTCTTGAACAACAATGCTGCCAACAAGTGGGAAAGGCCAACTGTTCTGAAGGAGGAGTTGAGGAAAGGTGATGGGAGGCACAATGAAACCTGGGAGCAGAAGCTTTATTTACTGTACCAAAAATGACCTCCACAAAGGTGCTGAACAATGGACGTTAAGCCAGGCGCAGTGGCACACATCTGTAATCCCAGCACTCAGGAGGCTGAGGCAGGAAGATGAGCTGTGAATTCAAAGCCAGTTTCAGCTGTATAGTTAGTTCAAGACCAGCCTGAAGTACACAGCAATACCGTATCTCAAAAATCCAAATCTCCATCCCAAAAAAGACATTAAGAGCTGTGATTGCAGAATTCTCAGACTGAACCTAGAAGACTCACTCTGACATTGCCCCAGATCTGACTACACATGAAACCTAGGAATGTGACATTAGTCCCATGATTCCACTACACAGCACAGCTAGAGGGTGCGATTATCCCCACAAGCTCCACCTATACACATGAGCACCTTTAAAGTGATTGTTCCCCAGAGCCTCTAGATGACACCCTGGGCTGTCCACATCATTAATGGGTTCTGTGAGACCCTAGAGAAAACCCAGTATGGCGGATGGGTCTTCCTACCTACAGAACTACAGAACTAGTACAGAACTGTGAGAAGGTAGGTAGGTGTTTTAAACTGCTACGATTGTAGTGATTTATTATTACACAGCAATCAAAAATGAATAGGAGGGCCGGGGAGTTAGCTCAGTGGTTCCGGCGCCTGTCTCGCAAGCGCAAGGGCCCGGGTTCGATTCCCTGGTAACCACATAACAATACTGGGCGTGGAGACTCACACCCAGCAGCAACCAGTACCACATACCACAGTGCCGGGTGTGGTGGCTCACGCCTGTAATCCCAGCACTCGGGAGGCAGAGGCAGGAGGATTGTGATGTGAGTTTGAGGCTGAGCTCAGGGCCAGCCTGAACCACAAAGCGAGACCCTG
>PVIR01022650.1:0-27715 GCA_004026965.1 Petromus typicus
ACATAAAATATTATTTAAGTCATTGCAGGCAAACAATATCCAGCAAAGTTAGAGCCAACGAACCTTTCTAGATTCCTTTGTTGAAGTGAACAAACCTTTGTTCTATGTCTATGTATTTCTACCTAAAAGCATGAATACTAGTGAATTTTTAAATTAACTTTTTTCTTTAAAATGAACTATATGCAGTTTGCTATACCTATTTTGCATGAGGTAAAATATATTGTGGTTCTATTATTCACCTTCTGAAAAATGCTAATAGTGATGTAACATAGTCAAAGATGCTGTCCCAGAACCAAGATGCTCTCCATGAGACCAGGTCGGAGCCCCCTTTCAGTGCATGAAGGTTGTTCCTTTCTAGTTTCAGGATTTCTACTGCCGAGTCTTTAGCATTCTACCTTTGCACACGCTCCAGGTGTGGCTTGCAGGGATAGATTTTCCCCACTGTCTCCCTGCTTACTCCCTTCTGGCCAGGTAACAGTCTAGGAGATGTCTTATCTACAGTTTGTTTCTGTGTTTTGATCATATTGCACATGTGCCTCATAGCTCTTGACAAATCCTTGCACAAATACATGAGACAAGAAAGAGCAAGAATCTAATTAGGAGACACATTTCCATCTTGTTTTCTTGATTTAATAATTCATTATAATACTTGATATACTGTTATATAACAGAAACCTAATCAAAAATTTCCTCATCAATCCAGTTTATCTTACTTCTACCAAGCTCTGGGCTCATGACGGCAGATGGGAACAACTGACAGGCCTGGGAGCAGGTCACACACAGAGCTCTACGTCCATACAGAAAGCTCCCCAACAGTAGGATTTTTCTTGCAGTACTGGGGTCAGACTCAGGACCTTGTGCTTACCATGCCCTGCCAGCAGTAGGATTTTTCTTCCACTTCTACAGTTATTTTGGGGAAATAAAGTTGAAAGAAGGAATGAAGCAGTGAGATTCAGATCCTGCATGTAAAATGTTTAAATTCAGTATCTTTTGTAGGAGCTTTTGCTCTAGCTCCATGTTATGAATTAAGTAAGAAGCATGGCCCAAAGCCTGGAGGGTTGAAGGCAATCATTCCAATGTTACAGTGTTGAGAATGGGACTTCAAGGGGTGAGTGGGTCACTGATGGTCCCTTAGCTGGATGGCTAGCAGAAGGTGGGACGTAGTAGGAGGAAGAGGCCACAAAAGTGCACTTTGGAAGGGTATACCCAGTCTCTAGCTCCATCCTCTCTGTGTGGCCCTTCCCTGCACTCTGCTCTGGGCTGCTGTGAGGTCTGACCTTCTCCACCATGCTATTCTAGCATGACGTTTCTGCCTTACAGCCAATCAACTGGACTAAAACTCCTGAAACCATAAGCCAAATAAACCCTGCTGCCTCTACACTGTGTATGTCTAAGTAGTTTATCCCAGCAATGGAGTAACCAATAGAGTCCATTAATACTTGCTACTGGCCCATGAGAAGGTCTTAGAAAAATTATTGTATTGTGATCTACAGTACTATAATCTGACTGTAAAGCACTAAGGGGATAAGACCTCAAAATGACATGTTAAGTTAGGTAGAAAATTATTTTTACCTGAGGAAGGAAAAACAGTGAAGTAAAGATTGGTAGCAAAATACAGCTTCTCAGCAACCAGGAATTGAGACACCTGGAAAAAAATCTTGATTAAGAAAAATGTAGATCTCCAGAAGTTGAGAGGAAGCTAACAGGAAAACAAGAAGACTGAGAATCTGGAGAAATGGAATATAAAGCAGAGAAAAGAATGAAGCAGGCAGGAATGCCAGCCCTGGCTCCCAGGAGGCAGACCGCCTGGCACAGGCTAGAGGGGAGCAGAACTCTAATCAGGAACCACGCGGAGGGGTTAACTGAGAGTGAGCTGTAGAATACCTACCAAATTACAACACATTAGGATTTATGGAGTTACCTATCACAGTGACTGGGTGGCAGGTGGCTGCAAAAGACCTTTAGGAATAGGGTATGGGTTAGACATAGACGCTCTGAGACGTCAAGCCCAGGCCAGGAAGGACCTGGGGTCCTGCCCTCCACAGTGATGAGTCATGCCATTGTGTGTGGTTCTAAGAGGGTTGGGTCTGAAGGAGCTGGCATTAATTCCAGGGGACTCCCTGACTCCACCCCACCTCTCTGGCTCCATCCAACTGGGGCTCAGTGTTGTGTTTGCTTTCCCCATCTCCCAGTATGATCAGAGATACACTTAGGCTTGGACAGTGGCCACAGCCTGGAGTGTACAGACCGAGGGGCCTCTGGAATATGGAAGGGGAGCTCCTCAAAAACCCACAGAGCAGCACAGAAACTGGGAGCTGTGGAGTGGACTACAGTCCTAGTGCATGCACCACTGACCAAATGCACCCAGCAGGAAACACAAGGCAGGATTCAGCATCACACAGAATAATGTCAATGCAGAAGCAAACTAGGTCTTAGAAGTGACTCACCAGCCCTCCCCATATCTGGATTACAACACTGCAAACTCTTACAAAACACTGAGGAATTTTTTTGACCCCATTTTTCTTTCCATTAGTTTTTTAGCTTTTTTTTTCTTTTCTTCTCTTTTTCTGCTTTTTTCTTTGTGTTTGTTGTGTGTTTTTATTTGTTTGCTTTGAGATAGGGTCTTGCCTCATAGTTCAAGCTGTTCCTGAACTATGTAGCCCAGGCAGGCCTTGAACTTACAGTGAACCTCCTGCCTCACTCTCCTGAGCACTGCAATTACAGTGTTATTCCACTATGGCCAGCATTTCTTGTTTGGTTTTTTCTGGTAATTTTATTTAATCTAATTAATTTTCTACCACTCGATAAGATCCTTTATCTCATTTTTCTCTCCTTTTATCTTACTTTTCAAATTTTCTTTCATTTTCCCCTTCTTCATCTCCTCCATTTTTACTATTGCTATTAAGCTTTATTTATCTTTATTTAGTTGATGCTGGTATTACTGTTGAATTATATGATTAATGGTGGTATAGTTGTTGCATTTAGTGGACAGTTA
Organism: Petromus typicus; assembly: GCA_004026965.1. Lineage (NCBI taxonomy): Eukaryota > Metazoa > Chordata > Mammalia > Rodentia > Petromuridae > Petromus > Petromus typicus. Next base: position 2,996 of record PVIR01022650.1, read on the forward strand.
TTTAGTTATTGTGTTTACTGTACATCTATATTTGGTTTTTCTTTGTGTCTATATTATAGATTTGTACTGTTAAAAGTCATACAGTGGTAGCTTTTATCAGTTTTTATGGAATATGTCAGAGTCCAGTCTGCCTTTGATTCTGTTATTGTTGCTGACTTCATTCTGCTAGTGTAACACAGTTGCACTGTTTTGATTTTTACACTGTTTGGTTTTTACTCTACGCCAATATTCGGTTTGTCTTTGTGTCAAAAATACTGCAGTTCGGACAGGGATTTAGCTCAGTGGTTCTGGCGCCTGTCTTGCAAGTGCAAGGACCTGGGTTCGATCCCCAATAACCACATACAATACTGGGTGTGGAGACTCACACCCAGCAGCAATCAGTGCCGGGAGTGGTGGCTCACGCCTATAATCCCAGCACTCGGGAGGCAGAGGCAGGAGGATTGCTATGATGTGAGTTTGAGGCTGAGTTCCGGGCCAGCCTGAACTATAAAGTGAGAACCTGTCTCAAAAAACAAAACAAAACAAAACCAAAAACCAAAAACCAAAAAACCAAACCAAACAAAACAAACTGCAGTTCATTTCTGAAAAATTAGGTATTGGGCCAATTACTGTACACCCTCCGTTCCTCAAATTCCTAGCAGCGGTCAGATATTGGGACAGAAGTAAAGGCCTACAATTACCATGCCTAGAAGAATGAAACCAGAAATCAATGAAAAAAATAACAGAAACTATGTCAACACATGGAGATAGTCAGTGTGTCATAAAAGAATCAAGGAAGAAATTAGGCCCTAGAATCAACTGAAAACACCAGTACAATATATCAGAACCTCTGGAACACAAGGAGAGATTCCCCAAGAGGGCAATTTGTAGTCATGAATGTCTCTATCAGAGAAATTCAATTATATACCTCAAAGTCCTAAAGAAACAAAAATAATCCAAATCTAAAATTACTACATGGAAGGAAAATACACAGATTAGAGTGGAAACTGATGAAATGGAGATTAAGAAAGTAACAAAGAATCAATGAGCTGGTCTGATGAGAGAATGAACAAAATACACAAACCCTTAGCCAATCTTACCAAAGAAGGAAAGAAACAAAGAAAGGAAGGAGGGGGGAAGGAAGGAAGGAAGGGAATGAGCACATACCGAGGTGATTAGAAACAAAAAACATGAAGCAACAATGGACATTACTGAAATCCAGGTTACTAAAAATTACTTCAAAAGCCAGTGTTACAATAAACAGGAAGACCTCGAAGAAATAGATGATTGTTACATACATATAAAGTTACCAAAGCTGAATCAGGAAGATATAAAAACTCTGAATAATCCAGTAACAGGCAATAAAACTGAGGCAGTAACAAAAAATCTACCAACCAAGAAAAGCTCAAGAGCTGAAGGATTTGCCACTGAGTTCTACAAGTACCTCAGGAAAGAAAATGTCAACTACACTTGAAACTATTTAGTGAAACTGAAAGGGATGGAGTACTGCTAAACTCACTCCTGAAAGCCAGCATTATCTTTCTTCCTAAACTGTATAAAGACACACCTAGAAAGAAAACTACAGGCTAATCTTTTTAATGAACATAGGTAGACAAATCCTCAACAAGATACTGGCAAAAACAATGCAACAAATCATTAAAAAGACCATATATCATGATCAAGTGTGTGTCATCCCAAGGATCATCCAACATACACCAATCAATAAATATCCCCTTCGATCTCTTTTTGTACAGTACTATAGTTTTCATTATAGAGGTCTTTAACTTACTTGATCAGGTTAATCTCTAAATATTTGATTTTTCATGAAGCTATTGCAAATAGTGTAACTTCTGTAAGTTATTTTTCCATGGATTCATTATTGTACTGGAATGCTAGTGGATTTCGTGAGTTGATTTTTTTTTTTTTTTAATCTTAGTGCCTTACTAAATAAGTTTTGGGAGTTTTTTGGTAGAATTTTTTGAGTCTTTCATGTAAAGGATTGTGCCATCTGTGTATAACAAGTTTGAATTCTTCCTTTTCTACATGTATCATTTCAAAAATTTTAAGTACTATATTGAACAGGAATGGTGATAGTGGGCATCCTTGTCTTATTCCTGATTTTAGAGCAAAACTTTTCAATTTTTCCCCATATAATATGATTTTGGCAATAAGTATGTCATAAATGGCTCTTATCAGATTGTTATAAAGTACCATTATATCTGTTTTATTTAAAGTTTTTGTCATGAAAAAAAAAAAAAGTTTTTGTCATGAATAGTTGTTGCATTTTTAAGAAGAATTTTCTGTGTCTGTTGAGATTATCATGTGATTTTTGTCCTTGCTCCTACTTATGATTGCTGAATTTAGGACCATCCTGAACTACAAAGTGAGACTCTATCTCAAAAAACTAAAAAACAGGAAAAACAGAACAAAACAAACAGGATTGCTCAGAGAACTAGAAAAAAAAAATCCTAAAATTCATATAGAGCCAGCAGTTACCCAGAATATTAAAAGTAATCCTGGGTAAGAGCAAAGCAGGAGGCATCACACTCCAAGATTTCAAGTTATATTACATAGTTCCAATAGTAAAGACAACATGGTTCTGGCAGGAAAGCAGACATGTGGATCAACGGAACAGCACAGAAGACACAGAAATGACCGGCACGTTCAGCCATCTGATTCTTTACAAAGGGGCCAAAAACATATAACAAAGGAAAGATAGCTTCTTCAACAATTAGCTGGGAAAACTGGCTGTCCATATGAAGATGACTGAATCACCATGTACTAAACTAAAAGCACAGTGAATCAAAGAACTAAGTAGTAAAACTAAAATAGGTAAAAATATTGAAGGTTTAGGTATAGACAAGGACTTTCTGAACAGAACCCTGAATATACAAGAAATACTATCAAGAATCAACAGATGCATTCTACAAAATCACAAAGCTTCTACACTGCAAAGGAAACAACCAACAGAGCGATGAGACAACCTACAGAGTGGGAAAAAATTTTTGTAGCTACTCTTAAGACATATCCAATGAATATACAAAGAACGAAAAAATCTCCCCAAATAAAAGACCCAGTCAAAAAACGGGCAATTCAAATAAGTACACATTTCTCAGAAGACTTATAAATGGCCAATAAGTACATGACGCAATCTTCGACATCTCTGGCTATCAGAGAAACACAAATCAAAAAACCCACTGAGGGGCCGGGGAGTTAGCTCAGTGGTTCTGGTGCCTGTCTTGCAAGTGCAAGGACCCGGGTTCGATACCCGTTAACCACATACAATACTGGGCGTGGAGACTCACGCCCAACAGCAACCAGTACCACATACCACAGTGCCGGGCGTGGTGGCTCACACTTGTAATCCCAGCACTCGGGAGGCAGAGGCAGGAGGATTGCTGTGATGTGAGTTTGAGGCTGAGCTCAGGGCCAGCCTGAACTACAAAGCAAGACCCTGTCTCAAACCAACAACAATAACAACAACAACAAAACCCACTGGGATTCCATCTTATTCTGTAAATAATGACCAGCATCAACAAATCAAATAATAACAAAGGCTAGTGAGGCTGTGAGGAGAGAAGGAGTCCTTCTACACTGTTCATAGGTTTGTAGACTAGTATAATCACTATGGAAATCAATAAAAAACTAAAAGTAGAAATTCTCTCTGGAGGTCTCTTCCCTAGAGAGTTAAAGATTTTACATTACAGTGATATACACAAATCCATGTTTATAGCAGCACAATTCATAACAGCTCAATCTTGGATGTGATGTATGTGTTCATGCAGAGATGAATGGATGAAGTATATGTATATGTACACAATGGAATATGACTCAGCTATAAAGAAAGATAAATGAATCATTTGCAGGAAAATAGATACACTGTGAGACGAGAAGGTAAAGTGAAATCTGATGCAGAAGGTTAAATGGCACATGGTTTCTCGTATGGGAGAAACTCCAAGTATAAATAATCTAAAAAGAAAAATAAAAGATAATAGGAAACAAGGAGACAGATGTTTTGCAAATGGGAAGGGGGCCAAGAGAATAATGGTGGAAGGAAGGTAAGGGATGGAGATGAAATACAGAAAGAACTAAGATGTTTTACGAACCTGCCAGTGACTCCCCACAATGAATGTAATCATTGTGTATTATAAACGTACTAATAAAAAGAAAAATTATTTTTATTTTTTCCTCTAATATTTACTTTTTAAACTTAATATATCAAAAGCAAAAATAATAAGATTTGTAATTTGGACTGACGGTTCACTTGTGAAACCTCATTAACCAACGGACTGTTTCATTTAACCCATTGCGGCTCTACTACTTAGAGTTTCATCATCTATTAGATATGCCTAAGACATTCTTTTTTTTTTTTTTTAATTTTTTGAGACAAGGTTTCGCTTTGTAGTTCAGCTGGCCCTGAACTCACTATGCAGTTCAGGCTGGCCTCGAATTCGAGGCAATCCTCCTGCCTCTGCCTCCTGAGTGCTAGGATTATAGATGAGAGCCACCACACCCAGCTTGAATTGATTCTTGTATATCAGCCTTATGTTTAATCTACAAATTTTAAGGTCAGATCTTCTGAACTTCTTATAAACTAAACAATGTATTTTATTAGGAGTATGACATGTAAATTTATTTCCTTGGATTATAAAGAAATGATTATACTTATACAGACATCCTTACTTTAAAGGGCTTTTACTGAAAACATTTTTGACATTCCAGTATGTGTGTTCTGATTCGCATAACATCAACCACTGTCCAACTCTCTGATACCACCTCGATGCCTTTGTAATATTCTCCAAAGGCCTGGTCTTCAGGGCTACTGGCGAGAGGACAGGGCTGGGAGCTAAAGCTTTTAATCAAAGCTTGGTCTTTTGGGTGACCATTCTGAAGTTATCTAGGCGCCAGCCACAGGTTTCTCATTAGGAAAAAGATGCTCCTCTCTCTCTTACAAGCTGGAAATGTCCAAGGGCTTTAGGAGCTCTGTGCAAAGAACTAGAGACAAAGATCAAGTATCTTTATGGTACTTGTATGTATCACATACATTGAATCAGAAATATAATTCCCATCAAATAAAAATGACAGTTATTTCTGTGGATGGAAAAATGCTTATCCTTCCTGCTTATATTGGGAAAAATTCTACTATGGCTATTTTAATAGGAGGTCTGATGTTGTTTTAAGTAAAAAATAAAAGAACCATATGGAGCAAATAATAGAACATTGCATGATTTTATCTTTAAAACCAAATAAATAACTTGACATAGATTTGTACTGATCAGATCAATAGCCATCTTTGAAAATTATACTATACTCAAGATACAGATATGAAGTATAATTACTTGTAAGATTAAAACTATGTAGCTTTTCATTTAGAGGTTAGTACTAAATTCTAGTAGGTTTAGTGTGCTCAGTCGGGCTCAGAGCCTTTGATTTTTTAAATATACATTTCAGGTTTCTGTGCATTTGGTTGTGCAGGGAGAACCTCAAAATGCTACTAGAAAGAAGGTCCTGCTGGGCATGTGTCGCAAGCCTGTAATCCCAGGCACTCGGGAGGCTGAGGTTAGTCTAGTAAATTAGTAAAACCTTGTAGCAAATAAAATTTCAGAAAGAGCCAGGGGTGTAGCTGAGTGATGCAGAGTTTGCCCAGCATGTACGAGGTCCTGGATCTGATCCCTAGCATCAGAAGGAGAAGGGGAAGAACCCCTGGACCTGAACGTGTAAATGAATGCCAAAGTGCATGACAGGGAATGTGCAATAGGAAGAAAATGTGCAACAGGAAAAGGGAAAGACAGGTAGGAGAAAGGAAAGAAAAATTTGATATTTTAAAAAAAGGAAACAAAGCTTGTATTTAGGGGTGGGGATTGCAGAGAGGGCAGGGGAAAGGGGAAATAATGAGAATCAAGATGTGTCATGTACAGGTACAAATTGTCAACGTTGAATGTGATCATAATGTATATATAAAATGTGCCAATAGAGTCAAATTTTAAAAACCCTCCTAAATAACCTAATATACGATCCTCTGGCACAGGACCTGGCACATGGCAGATGTTTTTCTTCTAGTTCCTCTTTCATTAGTGCATTTTTTTCTGTTATAAATTAGGTCAAGGGAGTGTTAATCATGGTGACAGAATGAAAAAAATTATGATCACAAGCAGATAAAAGGCTGACAGTTGTAAATAAGAGCTGAAGTAAACACTTTGGGCTCTGCTATCGGGAACACATCTTCCTTAAGTTTTTATGTTCTCAGCCACATCAAAGAGAAGCACCTGTGAATGTGCTCTATTACCTGTACTTTCACAGAGAAAGGAAATGCAGTAATGGCACTGGAATGAAAAAGCTGTCCTTAAAGTCATTTATTTACAGTGGATTATCAGGTCATGTATCGTTTGATTAAAGTTGGAAAAGCATGTTCTATTTTCAAAAGAACAAATGATACTAGGCCTCCATAAAATACATAATTAATACGTATTGAGTGATGTTGTGGGGGAAAAAAGACTTCCGAGAATGCTTGTTTTCTTAAATACATTTATGTTGATGTGTTTTAAGTATCTGGGTACTATGGTGATGAAAACATAAATATATAAAATTATATTCCAAATATACAGTAAAATTGGATCTACTCTAATAAGACATTTTAAAGTAACCATGTGAAAATATGTCTATATATATAATAATGACAAATCACGTAGAAGTTAGGGAATGTTCCTTTTTTCTTTCTAGTTTGTACTAAAATGTCAGCAAAAAGTCCCTAAATGATACTGTTACATGAGTATGGAAAAAAAGAAAGGAGGAAGCTGTGAAACATCAAAGGAAAATGCATCATAGATTCACTTCACTTTAAATCTTTTTTTTTTTTTGAGACAGGGTCTCACTTTGTGGTTCAGGCTGGCCCTGAGCTCAGCCTCCAACTCACATCACAGCAATCCTCCTGCCTCTGCCTCCCGAGTGCTGGGATGTCAGGCGTGAGCCACCACGCCCGGCACTGTGGTATGTGGTACTGGTTGCTGCTGGGCGTGAGTCTCCACGCCCAGTATTGTTATGTGGTTACCAAAGATCGAACCCGGGTCCTTGCGCTTGGAAGACGGGCGCTGGAACCACTGAGCTAACTCCCCGGCCCACTTCATTTTAAATCCTAAATGGACGTTTGGACTAAAGATGCTTTAGGGGTTTCATCAGCATAACTATGTTTTAATCCATTTATGCAGAAGATCACAATTTTTTGAATTTTTACATCAAATTCTTCTGTTACCTAGAAAAATTCAAGGAACAAGAGTTTGAAGAGAAACAATTTCATTATGTTCCACTTTAACAGGTATTCTGAAATTGGAACAGTCAGTATAAAGGGTTAAAAGGTTTGTGTTTTAAACTAGGCATGGTGGTACATGTAATGTAATTACAGCTACCCAGGAGGTTGAGGTGGGAAGATTGTAAATTTGAGGTCAGCCTGAGCAATTTAGTGAGATTTTGTCTCAAAATAAAAAAGTCTGGAGTTGTGATTCTGTGGTTGGTTGAGTCCTTGCCCAGTTTGAACAGGCCTTGGGTTTGAATCTTCAGGAACAAAAATAAAGAGGGGAGGCCTTTTATGTGTAAAACCCTCACTGGGTTCACATAGCACATCTAAACAACGAAATCCATCAAAACACTTGCTTCCGTGACTAATTAAATTAGTTTTGTGAAGAATTCAGAATAAAGCCCCTCTATCATTCCGAGATTCTCCTGGTCACCTTCTCATCTGCTGACACAAAATACCTGATACCTACAACTTAAAGGAGAAGTTTATCTATTTGCTCACATTTCAGTTCATGGTCAGCTGGTTTCAATGAATTAACAGAGAAACATAACTGAGCAAAAGCGGCTTGTCTCATGGCAACCAGGAAGCAGAGAGAGTGAAGGGCCCTGGGGTTCTCTTCTTAACTGAAAACCACACAGCCTGGCAACCTTGAGCCTGAGATCAGTGGAGTCTTTCAGATTTCTCATATGCCCTCAAGACATCTTTCCTACTGTCTGATGTAGCTAAATGGCTTCTTTTAAATTTTACTCTTTTTGCTCATCAAGCTCTCTTCTGTCCCTACTTTATAGGCCTATTCTTTTTGGCAAATTGAAAACTTTAAAACATGAGCACTTTGTTTCTATTTTTCGGCATAAATCTGGTTAAAAGCAGTAAACAATATCCATGTTACAACCTCAACACTGGGGCCTGCTTTGAAATTTTCTGTCAGATTTATTAGTTTACCACCTTTAATCTCAGTCTCTCAATTTCAGGATGAACAAAACGTAGATTAATTTTCTGCCAGGGCATAATACATGGCCTGGAGTCCAAATGCCACTGGAGTCCTTGTTCCCATCTGAAAACTTCTGAGCCTGGTCTTTACCATCTGTCTTTTTAATCAGTATTTTGGTCTTCTGAGCTCAGCCACCAAAAACATTATAGTAAGTCAAAGAAGTCTGACACAGATGGTCATAAATTATATGGTTCCATTTATATAATACATTCAGAAAAGGGACAAACATTCAAACAGGAATGATACTGGTAGTTTCCACGGACTAGGGATAGTAGACCACAGAGATTAACTGCTAAATGGGATAAGGTTTCTTTTTGGGGTGATGAAAGTATTTTGGGATGACACTAAAGTGTGGTTGCAAAACACTGTGAATGTATTAAATGCCACTGAGTTTTCATTTTAAAACAATTAATTTTAATTATATTTGATTGTAAATTTTGGTTTAAAATAAAAAAATAAAACAGTGCTTTTTCAGTAGATCTGAGTATTTTTTTAATCTCACAATTAAGAAACGGATCTACTGCACAGAACACTATGTTGCTTTATCAGGACTGATGTGACTGGAATAAATAGTCCTACCTGACTGTTCCAAAGAGTAGCTTCTCAGATTCAATGTTTGCTGATAATTTTCTAACAGTATATTTGTGTAAATATTCTGTGTATTTTATGTAATTTCATTCTCAATACACTACAGTAGTCATCACTGATCCCTAATTTGCTGGCTTTTTAACTACTTTGTCAAAAATTCTTCCTTCTTGGGGCTGGAGATTTAGCTCAGTGGTTCCGACACCTGTCTTGTAAGCGTAAGGGCCCAGGTTCGATTCCCTGATAACCAAATATAATACTGGGTGTGGAGACTCATGCCCAGCAGCAATCAGTACCATATACCACAGTGCCGGATGTGGTGGCTCACACCTGTAATCCCAGCACTCGGGAGGCAGAGGCAGGAGAATTGCTGTGATGTGAGTTTGCGGCTGAGCGCAGGGCCAGCCTGAACTTCAAAGCGAGACCCTGTCTCAAAAAAAAAAAAAAAAAAAAAAAATTCTTCCTTCTTAAAACACTGAAAATTAATAAGCATCTCAAGCCTTTTATTTTTTTAATGATTCCGGCACTATCAGAGTATTCTTGTGTTCTTTCTTTTGTATGGCATATAATCACACACAAACTTTTTACTTTAGATGGGAGAATTTTTTATTTCATAACATAATGATCAAATTATTAAGTGTGTTTTTGCAGCTCAACAAATGATATATTAAAGGGAGGGGAATTCTGGTCCAGAGGCAAGGAACACTAAAAGCAAGTTTTATGGTTAGCTGCATTGTCTTATATTATAAAAATATTTAACTGGTTGCAGTTTTAAGTGGAAAGTTTCTAAAATGTATGTCAAATAGTAACCATTAAAAATGTTTGCAGTATATAATAATAATAATAATAAAAAACACATACCTGGGAGACGAGATTGACCCTGCAGAGGTACCATGTCTGGTTCTTGAGGTAGAGATGCTTCATCAGAAATGTACTTTAAAAGCTCCTTCCCAAGATACGTTACCTGTACATCATTTAAAACGCAACTGAAAAATCATACATTCAGTAAGAGGCAACTACATTTTTCTTCTGAAAATAGTAATTTACAAAGTATTGATTATTATCCACCAAACGATAGCTCATGGCCTAATCCAGTCTGTCATCTTTTTGTAAATAACATTTTATTGGAATAAAGTGATACTTATTTCCTTAGTATTTCTGGCTGCTTTTGTGAAGAAACAGAATTGACAAGTTGTGAAAAAGACTATATGCCTATGAAACCTAAAATATTATTTACTGTCTGGCCTTTCACAAAAATTGTATTGATTCCATACTGTATACCATTAATTCTCTCAAACATTCACTTGTCCAACAATGATTAATGTAGCATTTGACACTTACAACTTCAGAAAAGTAACAGTACATTAATAAAATTAAGCCACACAAGTAATGATACTCTTCAAGAAATGAAACAGAAACCTGATGAGATTAATAACATTTCAGGACTAGGCAGCCATTTAAAAATTCTTGTTTGTGAACATAGATATTATCAGCCCCCAAATCTAGAGTTTAAAAATCTGTACTTGAATGGGCAAGGCTGAGGCAGCTGGCAAATAACTGCCAAAAATAGCTGGACCCAAGGTCTGGATTCTCTGGATTCTCTGGATTCTGGATTCTCTACTCTTTGGATTCTCTGGATTCTCTACTCTTTGATCTGCCAGTAGGTTCAAGGTGGGCAGAGCAGAGTCTCAGCTTGAACACCCTTTCCTCATCTTTTTGTAACTGCTAAGCTTAAATAATGGCTATATCCTGGGCTCTCACAGAATGCAAGATTGTGTCATTTCTTACATTCTTATTTCTCTACCATAATATTTATCCCATTTAAATACAATTATATTTTAATTCATCTGTTTCCATTGAACTGTAAGCTTCTTGAGGATATAGTCTGTGTTATGTTCATTTTTATACCTTCAGCACTTCACAGAGTGTTGACATTGGTCAGTAAAAGACTGAAATTTCAACACTTCAGCAAAATCCCTAAATTCAAGTCTCAGTCTGTATGTTTGTTAAAAAAAGAAGCTTCAGTTTACCAAGTACTGAGTAATTAAAAGACAGAATGCACAAGAAGCATTTTGGTGTACTGTCTAGCGTGTACAGATGGCCTGTTAAAACTGAACAGCATGATAAAAGTATAAGGGATGTGTAAGTACAGAAGAAACCCCTCTGGGCTCAATTCTATAACTAAAAAGCCTTTTAGAAGCATGGAACATACGTGGTCTGCCCAGTGTGCCAATCCCTTTTCACTTGCAACAGAAAGAAGATGCCCCTGAATGCCTCTCCAAACCAACAATTAGAAATAATCTACTTTATGTGTGTTACATCCTAACAATGCCCAAAACACTTTGCACACTCATTAAAGTACCATCTTAGTACGTCTGTACCTACATCAGTTACTTTAAGAGTATATTTCAGCTGGGTGAAATGCTATATAGGTGTAATCCTAACACTTCAGGGGATTGAGGCTGGGAAGATCAGTAGCTCAGGCCCAGCCTGGGGAACTTGGCAAGAGCCTGTCTCAAAATAAAAATAAAAAAGGGCTAGGGATCTGGCCCTTAGTGCTTGGCTAAATCCTCAATACTGAAAGAAATGTACATTTTTAATTACTTAGTGCTGGGTAATATAAGGTAGTAATACAAAGTGCCCTATACATACCACTGGAGGTAATTTACACATGCAAAAACATAGCTTAAAGAAAATTCACATAATTAAGATCTGTTTTCTACAAGAAAGGGATGATTTATTGACTAGGTTAACAAATAGATCTCATAGTGAACAGCCATTAGGTCCACTGGAAAGGCATTTTATCTTAATGTCTCTGTTCTTGTTGGCTGAAGCATAAGAGCCAACAGTTACCTTATCTGCACACGACTTAAATCCTGATTCTTAAAAATCTCACTGGATCCAAAGCTTGCTTACAGGCCTACTTTCACAGAGGCAGGGCAGACAGAGCTGGAGGCTCGTTTGTTAGCTTCTTGGACTTCATGACCTCTGGTGCCCTCAACTTTGCCATCCAAAACCCATGCTGGCGAGAGAATGCTGATGGCATGGCATTTTCCCCAATAAGAACAAGAAAGGGAGACAGGGCTTAGTGTAAGCTGCCTTCGCTGATGATATCTGTAGGTTGTTACACTCTGGCTTTTCTAGAAGGCAGAGCTGCAGGGGTGCTCTGTTCTGAGGCATTAATATTTTCCTTGAGACTCTTATAGCAAAAGGACCATTACTCCTCAACATCAGACTCCCTTACTGTACGCTGAGGAAGGAGTAGGGTAACACACTGTGTGTGTGCCATGTGCACACGCATGTGTAAAGCAGATGATTTACCCGGCTACTTTTCTGAGCTATATTTAGTGAAACAAATGAAATTAAATCAATCAACTTTAGTAAGGTCAATTAATTTAGTAAGAGCTGAAGAAACAAAGTCCAATATTTACAGTCATAAGTAACTGCCATAACAAATGTTTCTCTACACTTAACATATTAATATGCATCAAGAAAAAGTATACAATGTAATGTACTTTTGAATATTAAATAAGTGCCCAAGAATTTATCTATTAATTTATCTATTAATCTATTTATCTAATTTATCTATTCAGAATTGGTTTTATTTGAGAATATTAGCCTATTTTCATATGTCTTCAGAAAAATGTTAGTACTGACTAGTACGAATCTGTTCACGGATGCCAAATGATTTTAATTGCACTATAAGCTTTAAGAAGCAAGTCAAAAAATTTCACTATTCCAAAAGAATAAAGAAGAAAGCATAATTGTTTTTTATTTTATGATGGGAAAATAAAACAAACAAAAGCAAACTGTAGGTTCCTTTTTAGGTTCACTGTAACACAAAAGATGTTTGGTTAAAAAAATTATTTCTCAAATAAATGACGTCACTAGGATTTGAAAATATAAGACAAAGTTGTTTCAAAGTACAATTACTGCCTTGAAAGAACTGCTTCTAAGGCACTGTGAAGCAGGTCAAGTTCATCTTCATGGTATACATTTCTTTACATCCCATTTTCGACTCTCCCTACTCCCCAACACTGCCCAAGGTAAGAGGAAAAAGAAGACCCTTCACACTATTCATAGTTCAGGAGTCACAGCTCCTGGGCATCTGCATTTGAGAGAATATCCACAGGTCTAGTGGTCTCTGCTGTCACTTCTGTAATGCAGATGAGTATTAGATACTTTGAGAGTGACAGAACGAATGGTGCCATCTGTTCAGATGAACAATTTTCATCACTTTCTATCCCCTGATATTCCTAATCATCACCAATGGAGGAATTTCTTTGTAAAAGTGGTCATGAAGGGAAATGCAGAGAAGAATCATCACTAAGTCCAAAGGAATGAATGTGTAAGGGTGGAAATTCAGTGAGGCTTCTGGATGGGATATATGTTTACACAAGAGTTTTATTGCCACTTGAATCATACCTAAAGTGACAGCTTACTTCCATCTGCATCAGTTTACTCCTGGGCACTCCTGAAACAACTGTCACTGGCAAGCTTAGGATTCTCATGATTTTCATATGGGAGACTAAAATTCCTTATTAAAGGAATTTTTCTTCCCACCCAAGTACTGACAGGGCTCAAACTTGCTTGGCTTCTGAATTAGGTAAGTTCAGGCATGTCCAGGGTGGACATAGAGTACAAAGGCATTTTTTCAGAAGTGGGCCATTTTTGTTGCATGTGACTGAGGTTTTGTCTACCTGCTTAAAGGTGGCCAGATGACACTTAGGTACTCTTCAAGTTCATGGTAATCCCCGCTTCCAATGACAGCAGTGCAGGCCTACTGGGTGCCATTGTTGTAAGTGCAAAAAATAGTGTGCAGAGAAGCAGAGGACCAGGTTCTAGTTCTGGTACTTACCGGCTTTGAGGTAATCATTTCCCTTAACCTGTGACAACTATTTTCAAATCCATAAAAGGGATAATAATTGAATCTCCTTGGTCCATGAAGATGCTGTGAAAAATGCTTTGTATACCACACAACAGAAACACAAGTGCTACAATCTTCAAGCTGAAAGGCTGTTTAGAGATTATCTAGCACTCTCTATTCGATACACTGTACAGAAAAACTGAGGTTCAGAAAGGCTGAATGACTTGATCTAAGTCAATGACTCTCACTTTAAGGTGCATCTGGTTCCGGACCCAGATTATCAAAAGCTCTGGATCTGGGGAGCACTAGGCACCAGTGACTTTTGAAAGGCCCCCAAGTGATTCTAATGTGCAGGCATGATTGGAAACTGCTGCCTTCAGATCTTAGAACTTTAGAATGCTGAAAACAGGAAAGAGCTTGGCCTCCCGTCCAGTCACACTGCCTTACTGGAATGATGCCTCAAAGTGGGGAGGCAGTGTCAGCAGAAGGCGGAGATGCCTGCTGAGAGTAAGCTCCAACATTTCCTCAGTGAAGCTGCACAGCTGCCCAGCTACTTAGTGAGGAGGAGTGAGTCACATCTGTGTCTAGTGACTGTGTTGCTCTGTCTGATGCAGAGTAAGACCTAGTTTTCTGGCATTTCTTACCAGACAGCCAATCATCCCTGACTTACCCTTCACCATAATTCTCAGAACTAGTCAGTAAATATGTTCATTTACCGGTGCAGCCAGAAGTTCCCTTCATCAAAAAATGACTGTTTAATGTCTTCTGACATGAAGAGGCAGAAGTTTTAGGGAAATTTAAAAGAGAATCTTTCAAAATAACTTCTTAAATATTGTAAGAAACTCACTGGGGTTGTTTTCCACCCTGAGATATTCAATAAAAGTACATGTCTCAAGGAAGTTTTTAAAGCTGTGCTATTATTTTGGGGGGATAATCTATTAAAAAACCCTCATCTAAGCCTGCTCAGTAATCTGTAGCAATACCGTACAGCCAAGAATTGCTCTGCAGTTTAGTGTCTGTCTTTGCATTTGGCTTCACTACCGGTGCTAGACGGCAGGACTCTAATTGGTTTGGCTGATGAGAAAACACTAAGCAATGTGCTGTGCAAATGAGGCAGTGGGTGTGCTAATGATGTCACAGCAGCTATCCATGGCAGGAAATACAGAACAGGAAATGCCCAAAGAGTGGAAGAACTGAGCTGTTACTGGGCACAGTACGTTGTGGGACGCCAAGGTCAAAAGAACCTAAGCCACAGCAATCAGTAACGTAGCCTTGCTGTGAGCAAAGACTCAGTGTTGGCACAACAGTATAATCTATCATAATTAAGAAATCTGAATAGTGAAAAATTCTTTTCACAGGCAAATGTTACTTATTAACATTCATTGTGAGTTATGAATCCATGAAAAGGACTGAACAAAGAGGTGAGGGTGAACTGAAAGCAGATGTCCAAGTGATTCTACAGATAAGGAAAAACTTTAGGGGTGGAAAGACTACACACAAGCCAAAATTCAGAATATGCTAATATAACTGAAGGAAATTAAGTTCTACCATAAGCAGCTACCATAAAGGTCTAGGGCACTGATGTTGAACCTTTCAGAGCTTTCAGTGGTAACCAAGCACTGGCTGTGGCCCACATAGCACAGGTTTGTCACTAGTAGTCTATTATGATCAGTACACAGAGTTGGGGCAGAGGCTGGGGTACTGCAGGAGCTGAGGAAGGGAGTGGGCAGAGCTGAGTTAGACAAAAAAGGAAACAAGGGCCGGGGAGTTAGCTCAGTGGTTCCAGCACCTGTCTTGCAAGCACAAGGGCCCAGTTTCGATCACCGGTAACCACATACCATACTGGGTGTGGAGACTCACGCCCAACAGCAACCAGTACCACATACCACAGTGCCGGGTGTGGTGGCTCACGCCTGTCATCCCAGCACTCGGGAGGCAGAGGCAGGAGGACTGCTGTGATGTGACTTTGAGGCTGAGCTCAGGGCCAGCCTGAACCACAAAGCAAGACTTTGTCTCAAAATACCTAAAAAAAGGAAACAAACTGTGCCTAATATTAGTGTCTAAGGCTTGCCGCGGTGGCTAGTGGAAGTTAATAGCATTTGTTATCTAAACCAGCAATGGAGGACTAGTAATACGTATTCTTCTGAGGGAATCATTATAGGACTGCTCCTGAGTATTGCTGAGGGTGTGAAGGGGTAGATGAACACTGACTGCACTACAGACTGTCAGTTGCAACCAACAGGGCTTCTAACTCAGAAGTCAGAAATGAAAACATTTATTTCTGAGAGAAATATTTCCTTCAGCAACCTGTGGATATTGCTATGTGCTGAAGTGAAAGCTCAGGGTTATTTCTGTAGTCTCAGGCCCCTTTGGTATTTAGGGGAAGATTTTTATTAGAATATTAGTACTATTTACTCTCTATAGTAAAAAAGCATCAGTGGTCCCCAATTTTCTATATGGAGTTGCAAAGACCTGAAACTCACCGAGAGGATAAAGAAAGACTAGGGGCAATAAAGTTCCTGAGCTGAGATGAGGACCAAGGAAGAGGAGGCTGTGCAGTCACAGGTGCACAGTCACGTTCACAGAAGGGTGACAAGTCAGGTACAGTTATGAGGGAAGCATATAGCGTATCACAGAAGACAGGAGCACAAAACTAGCTTAGAAATTTTGCATCATGTTTCTTTTAGAAAAACATTTCATCAAAAATATATCCTTACACTTGATTATGAAATTAAGACGAATTTAAGGATGACCCACCTTACTCCAAGCATAATTCCAGGTTACATAACTGTCACCTCCCAGAAGATCCTTGAGCCAGGTGACTGGATTTTGATAAATCTGACCATTTTCTATCTTAATTTTACCACTCATTAAAATACTGGCCTTGTGGGTAGTCTCCTAAAGTGACAGACAAAAACAAAATTTAAGAGTTACTAAAATAAATGAACTTCTATTTCTGGCCATGATGAAATAATGGATACAATTTAGACTAATACAACCAAAAAATCAACAAAATATATGAAATAATGGTTTGTAAGACACCAAACATGAGGGAATAATTATTACCCCTGAGTGGTAATAATTTGAGACAGTTTTCTCTGGTTACTGCTCTGAGAGTTCCCAGGTCACAGGGTAGGGAAAGAGCCCACAAAGCCTGTGGATTCACAAAGATGAGGAGATAGAATTAAAAGAAGACTCGAGTCTATAGGACAAAGCACTTATGAAGAAAGGAATAAAAACGAACTTCACAGCTCTTCAGAAAATCCTCCTCAAGTGTTCAGCAGAGCAGTGATCATATATATGTGCAAGGAACCCGACAAGATTAAAAAATGAACCACTTGAAAGGTTCATACCTGCATACTCTCACAGAGCTGGAAGTAACATGCTTAACAAGGGTACCAATCTTACCTCAGCAGTAGAAAATAGCCCTTGAAACTGTTTCAATCTTGAACAACAAATCTTAATAACAAGACTCAAAAAGTATCAACCTACTTCCAGGAATTTAAAGGTATTCTAGGGCCAACCTAAAAGTATTTTAAGAATACTACAATATTTAACATCTAGGGAGGCAAACTTCAGTGTATGGGATCCAATTTAAAATTAACAATCCCAAATCCAATAATATCAACAAAATGTGAATGAATTAAACAATCTCATCAAAAAGAAAACTGGATTTATTGTCTTATGATTTAAGAACAAGTTTCCACAATATAGTACATACAGGAGACACACATTACATTCAAAGAAATAGGTCAACTGAAAGTAAACTCATGGAGAAATATAATACGAAAAGAGTAACTGCAAGAAAACAGGAGTAGATAGTCTAAAATAATATCAGACAAAATAGGATTTTAAATAAATATTGCTACTAGAGACAAAGAGAAACATTTTATAATGCTAAGATCACTGAATCAAGAATATAAGAAAACACATATGAACTTAAAAGTATAAAAGAGAACCAAAACACAGAATTAACTGAACTGAAGGGAGAAATAAACAATTCAACAATAAGAGTTGGTGAGGGCCAGGGAGTTAGCTCAGTGATTCTGGCACCTGCTTTGCAAGTGCAAGGTCCCTAGTTCGATCTGAACTAGAGCAAGACCCTGTCTCAAAAAACTAAAAAAAAAAATAAATAAATAAAAAAGATGATACTAAAACTTATGAATGCAGCAAAACAAGGGGTTAGAAAATTTGTTTAAAAATTCCTACATTAAAGAAAAAAATGATCTCACTTAACAACCTAACTTTTGACTTAAGGCAGTGGGGGGAAAAAGAGCAAACTAAACACAAAACAAACAGAAGGAAATAATAAAGATTGGTGTGAAAATAAGTAAAACAGTAGAAACCTAGATGAGAAAAATCAACAAAACTAAAAGCTGACTTTTGAAAAGTCCCAACAAAACTGACAAACATTTAAGACAGATTAAGAAAAATATGAAGATTCAAATTACAAAAGTCAGAAATGAAAATGGAGACATTACTGCCAACTTTACAGAAATAAAAAGGATTAAAAAATAATACTATAAATACTTGCATGGCTATAAATTAGATAAGATAAATTCCTAGAAAGATAAAATAACAAAACTGACTCAAGAAGAAACACATTCCAAAAATAACTTATGAGTACACGGACTGAATTAACTATTTAAAAATTATCTACACAGCACGGATGGTTTTATGGCTGAATGGTACAAAACATCTAAAGAAGGCCAAATATCAAGTTCTTTAGAAACACTTCTTAAAAATGGGAGAAACATTTTGAACCTCTTCCTATGAAGCTAGTACTATTCTTTTTTTGTAAAATTTCTTGAGACAGGATCTCACTTTGTAGTTCAAGCTTGTCTTGAACTCAGCCTCAAACTCAGCAATCCTCCTGCCTCTGCCTCCCAAGTGCTGGGATTACAGAAGTGAGCCCGGCACTGTGGTATGTGGTACAATTGCTGATGGGCGTGAGTCATCACGCCTGGTATTGTAGTATGTGGTTACCAGAGATCGAAACCCAGTCCTTGTGCTTGCAAGCCAGGCACCAGAACCATTGAGCTAAATCCCCAACCCTCAGGCCAGTATTACTCTAACACTAAAGGCAAAGACAACAGAAGAAAACTATAAACCAACTTCTTAAAAAAATACAGATGCAAAACACTAGCAAATCAAACCCAGCAACATCTAAATCCCCAAATGGATTTATCCTAGGAATGCAAGGTTGGTTTAACAATGTAAAATTAATGATATACCCTTCTATCACTAGAACAATAAAAAATTCTACATATCTATCTTCATGGATATAAAAAGAATATTTGACAAAATATGCTATTCTTTCATGATAATAATACTCAGCAAGCCAGTAGTAGGAAGTAATTTCACTCTGACAAAAGGAATCTATAAAAAATATACTTCTTGGTGAAAGACCAAAGTCTCCCTAAGAAAAGCAGTCTCACATGAGGGAGAAAATAGGAGTTTGTTCTCATCACTGTGTTTCCAGACTATACTACAAGTTTTAGGTGGTGCAGTCAGACAACAAAAAGAAATAAAAGACATTCAAAATAATGAAAGAAGTAGGAATATATCTGTCCATTAAACATAATTTAAATAAAAAATCCAATGGAATTCCAATAATGTACTAGAAGTAGGAAGTTTAGCAAGGATGCAAGATTAGATCTCCTATACATTAGCAATAAAATTCCAGAAATTAAAAATTTAAATACTGTATTACTCAAAATATTATCAAATATATGAAGTGCTTCTGGATAAATTTAAAAGGTATAAGAAAACTATACACTGAGTCCCACACTGCTGAGAAAAAACAAAGCAGATTTAAATATGGAAAGACATACCACATTCATGTATTGAATAGTTTAATACTGCTAAGATGTCATTTCCTCCTAAATGAACCTATACATTTAGTAAAACACCAACTGACATAGCAACAGTCTTTTTAAAAAGTAGAAATAGACAGATCCATGCTAAAATTTGTATGGAATTGCAAGGTACATAGATTAGCCAAGATATTTTTGAAAAAGAAAAATAATTGGAAGACTAATACTACTTGATTTTAAGATTTATTATACTGCTACAATAACGAGGATAGTTTAGTACTGACAGACAAACAGATCAACAAAACAGAATAGAGAGTCTGTTGATTTTTGACCAAAGTTCATGGGCAATTTAATAGAGAGAATATTTTTTCAATGTATACCAGAGGAATATCTGAATATCCAAATTAAAAAAAACATAAAGATCCTACTTGGTACTATATATAAAAATTAACTGAAAATGAATCATAGCCCTAAATGTACACCAAACACTGTAAAAACTCAAAAGGAGAAAATTTGTTTCCTTGAGTCAGACAGTTTTCAAATATGACATGAAAAGTATAATCTATAAAAAACTGGTAAACTGGATCAAAATAATAAATTTCTTTTTTAAAAAAGGAATGTTTCACACAGGGGCCCCTAACATAAGAAAATAGGCCCATATTAGCCATGTGGTACCTGTGACTCAGGGCTTGATCATTCACCAACTCCAAGCCAGCTCTATAATTTGTTTCCACTTGACATGGGGCAGTAGAGGCACAGACTAACCAACCAACCTGATGCTAGAGGAGGACAGAGAAAGGAAGAACCTGTTCCCCACACTGCTGACATGAAGTCCAACTATTCATCTGAGCCCCTGCCAAATGGCCAGAACCTAGCAGAGAACAGAAGGCATATCACACTTCCTATCCACCAGAGGCAGGAAGGAACCACTCTATCTTGGACAGTAACCGCAGAAGGGCCTCTGGTGACAGGAGGGCCCCTCAAAACCTCATAGGGACCTAAAGCTAGGAGGAGAATACTGTGACTAGCTGGAATCCTAGACTGCAGGTCTTTGAAGAAAACCATTCATTGAAAAACAGACATTTTTTCTTGGACTTGAAATTTTTTGATTTTTATATGTTATTATTTTCTCTTTCCTTCACTGAGGTGTTTTGTTTTGTTTTGTTTTGTTTTTTGAGGGGAGACTGTTTTGTAATTCCTTTCTGTTTGATTTTTATTTCTGTTTATTTCTTTTCTCTTTTCAACTTTTTCTCTACCTTTTTGATGCTGTTGTTATTGTTGTTACCAGGAATCAAACTCAGAACCTTGCACTTCCCAGGCAGGTACGGTGCCACTGAGCTAAACCCCCAGCCCTTCTCTGCCTTCTTATCATTCTTTAATATCCTATATTTTGCAAACTTTCTTTTTTCTCCTGTTTTGAATTTTTTTCTGTAACTGTTTTCTAACACTATTAATTTCCTTTTACAGATCAGTAGGGTTTTTCTATATCACTTTTATACAGATGTGAATCTGCACATTAGAAGAACAGAGTGAGCCCAGATAAACAACTTAATGACATACCTCAAGGTTCTAGAAAAACAAGAACAATCCAAATCCCAAACTAGCACAAGGTTGTCAATTATAAAAATCAGAGCAGAAATGAATGAAATTGAGACTAAAAAATAATAAAGAGGCAAATGAATTGAAGAACTGGTTCTTTGAAAGAATAAACAATATAGATCAACCCTTAGCCAGTCTAACCAAAAAAAGGATTAAAAAACCCAAATTCATGCAATTAGAATGAAGAGTGAAATCACAACAGACCTTGGTGAAATAAAAAAGATTACTGACAACAACTTCACAAACTTGAATATCAATAAATTGAAGAACTCAAAGGAAATAGATTCTTAGGTATTTATGAATTATCAAAATTGAATCAAGAAGACTTAAAAACCCTGAATAATCCAAGGACAGGCAGTAAAGTTGAAGCACTAATACAAAAGTTAGAAACCAAGAAAAGCCCAGGTCTGGAAAGATGCACTACTGAATGCTACAAACACTTCAGGGAAGATGAGCACCAACATTCCTCAGGCTCTTTAATGAAACTGGAAGAGAATGGCAATCATGAAGGCTACCGTTACCCTGATTCTAAAACCAGACAAGAATTCAAGAAAAAACAGACTAATCTCTCTAATGAATTTAGGTACAAAAATCCTTGATAAAATATTGGCAAACAGAATGTGACAAATATCATCAAAAAGATCACACATCATGACCAAGTAGGTTCATTTCAGGGATGCAAAGAAGATTCTACACATGAATCAGTAAATATAATACATCATGTAAACAGAAGCAAAGACAAAAATCATGTTATTATCTATATACAAACTATATCTCAATAAAGCCAAGAAGAAATAAAAATAGCTTCAAAATGAAAAACTCTACTAAAATTATGTATGGTTGATTCAGAGAAGTAACAACTGTGAAAATCTGAGTTAATATAAGTACTCTTAAAATTTGAGCTGTTTTAGCTAATCTAAGGTAGATACTATATAGTAATAAATTGGGCAACAGATAAGTTAATTCAGTCACAAAATAAATTCAGAGCTTTAAAATTAAGATACTTCTATCTTAATTCATAAGTAAAGTTGATTGACCAGGAAAAGCTTTGTTATTCAGGAATGAGAAATGCTGGAAATGGATCATCTGGTTTGCCTGCACCTGTTTCTGTTAGACTGGTCCATGAGCAAAGAAAGATTTAAAGACTCTGCACTCTGTGGCACTCTAAAGTCCTCTTTCAAAAAGTGAATGAGAAGCATTTTTTAATAGGTACATATAACAGCATATTTTTTCTTCCTCCACTTTTATGAATATATGATATTTTAATTGAGTCATATTATCTAAACTCCAACTTAACCTTTGGTTCTGAATAGAACTTTTACAGAAGATAAATTTATACTTGTCCCTTTAGGGGATGTTTTAGCAGTTTTCCTGCTCAGTTTTGAAACTATTTCTGTGGTAATAGAACTGACTATTTCTACTCTGAGAACCCAAAGGTACTTGTGACTAAACTGTATCAGGACAGTTCCAGAAGTATTTCCATTTGCAAAGAATACAGTGGTTGTGTTCCTCTACTCAGGAAGCCCAATCAAACCTCTATAAATACTTATCTTATGTGACAGTAGCACTTACTTATTATAAAACATGCATGATTTTAGATTAAAAAAAAAGAATACCTGTGTTCTGAATTCCAAAATGTTTTTTCCTGGCTTAATTCTTCCTAGTAATATCAAATCTTTTATCTGCATACATTTCTTTTTAGAAGTTGTGTTGCAACTTAAAGGCTTTTTTATAGAATGTTGATGACCAGACTCAGAGGAAGAACTGATCTCTCTATCATTTGCATGTGGAATGGCAGAAGCTGTCTTTTCATATGGTTTTATGGGGTATCCAGGGTCAGTGCCTAAAACAGCAGTCCTCTGAGGTGTCAGAGACTCTGAGGTCCCAACAGGTGGTAGCTGTGAAGCTGTTTTCTTCTTTCCTTTTTTTGGATCACAATGAGAAAGGTCTTGGTTGGAAATAATAGTTGATGAATGGGCATCATTTTGGGAAATGACACTTGTGCATTCAGAAATATTTAATGTGCTTGTTGTGGAAGAAGAACTACAGAATTTATGATCGTTGGCTATAGAACTAGGTCCTAGTTCTGTAGGATCACTTTCTTTTTCTGAGTGTTCTGTTTGAGCAACAGAAGTAATAGGTTGGGCTGATAACTTAATCGCAGTGCTATCTGAATGTCTGGATTTTGATAAACCACCCAAGAAACTATCATTTTCATTTTGTTTCAGATTAGTCTCATTTCCAGAAGGTCCTTTTCTCCTCACTACCTTGGAATTTAGACAAATGTTAGCATTATGGACATCATTCCAAATCTGTGGGGACAATGATGTTTCTCGTACACTTCCACAATCAAGGTTAACAGGAGAAGATAGATTTAACTGAGGCTGCACTAAATTTTCCAGACTGGTAAGCTCTTGGCCGTTTTTCTCACTGGAGATGTCTAAACTGGATGGTAGCTTCTCTAAAGGAGGACCAGACAAGGATATGACATTCTTGTAATTTTGAATTTTCAGGCTTATCTTTTTCTGTTTTTTTGCTGCAAGCAAAAGTCTCTTCTGTCTTGTGGCCAAATTGGCCAGTTGCTCTCTCAAGATTCCATGCTTAAATGACTCTATGGACACCCTATAGGAAGAAATAGAAAGAGGTAAAAACATAAATACAGTAGAAAACTTTTTAGTAATTATCTAGATATTAAAGATAGTCTTTACATTTTAATCAGCTTAAAGTATATAAGTCTATCTTCACAATGTATCTAACCTTTGAGAGGAAACTGACTTATTTTCATTGAGTTTGCCATCTTTTAGGATGTGATTTATAATCATATCATTATTTATCAGTCTTCAGCCAGTCATAGAAGATAAATAAAATTTGGGTTGTCTATCTAATTGCTATTATTTTTTAGCTTAAAGGTATAAAGAAATCTGCAGCTGAGAACCCTCATTAACTGTGTTTGGAGTTCTTATCTGTATAAGTGGAATGGTGGATCAGGAAGTACAATTTGAGAATAAGTTACACTCAGGTTCCCTTAACTATTGGAGGAGCAAGATTGTTTTGTCAACAGTCATACCTCAACTAGAATTTAGTTCATCAAGTCATTACTGTACTTGTACTTTGAACCTGTACAAAGATACTTAGAAGTCCAGAGGAAATGGCTCATCATATCTTCACATCTTTTCATCTTTTGGTTAAACCTACCTATCCTACACTAAATGTCAGTATATTGAACACTGTTTCCAATTGTTTTCAAATTTTTTGATCTCAGGACCTAGTTATACTCTTAAAAAATTATTAAGAAGCACATAAAAAATTATTAAGGAACCCAGAGTGTTTTTGCTCATATAGACTATAAGTATCAGTATTAACTGTTTTATAGATTAAAATTGAAAAAATTATAAAATACAAGAATATATAAGTACACACTCCATTGGCCATCAGGTAGCCTGTGGAAAATTCCACTGTATACCCATAAGCAAATAACATTTTAATATTATGACAAAAAATAAGTTTGATCCTACAGATTCCCTTCACAGGCCCACAGGAATCTTTACATCATGCTGTAAAAGCTGATGTTTTAAAGAAAAGCAACAGTATA
>PVIR01022651.1:0-27947 GCA_004026965.1 Petromus typicus
CTAAGGTGATGGCTGTTTAAGAATTGTTTCTCAGGGGCCGGGGAGTTAGCTCAGTGGTTCCGGCGCCTGTCTTGCAAGCGCAAGGGCCCGGGTTCCATTCTCCAGATACCACATAACAATACTGGGTGTGGAGACCCACACCCAGCAGCAACCAGTACCACTATACCACAGTGCCGGGCGTGGTGGCTCACGCCTGTAATCCCAGCACTCGGGAGGCAGAGGCAGTAGGATTGTGATGTGAGTTTGAGGCTGAGCTCAGGGCCAGCCTGAACCACAAAAAGCGAGACCCTGTCTCAAAAAACCTAAAAAAAAAAAAAAAAAAAAAAAGAATTGTTTCTCAGGCTGGAGAGTTAGCTCAGTGGTTCTGGAGCCTGTCTTGCAAGCACCACAATGGCCTGGGGTTCAAGTCCCCTGTAACAACATACAATATTGGGTGTGCAGACTCATGTCTAGCAGCAATCAGCACCACATACCACACAACTAGGGTGGTGGCTCATTCCTGTAATCGCAGCACTAGGGAGGCAGAGGCAGGAGGATTGCTGTGATGTGAGTTTGAGGCTGAGCTCAGGGCCAGCCTGAAGTACTAGACCCTAAAAACAACAACAACAACAACAACAACAATAATTAATTTCTCCACTAGTCAACAATTGCACTACTATACACATGTCTTATGATATCTGAACTTTTGAAACATTATTGAAGACTTGCAACTTTCAACAGAAGGTTTAGACACCAAATTGTAGCTTCTTTCAATAGATTTAAGCTCCTGCATAGCAGTCTTCCATCCGCTCATTCTGAGCTCCTGTGGCTGGAAGTCATGCCTATGCTCATGAAGTAACCTGCACATATCCATGTGACCAGTGTATGAAGAAATCCCACAGGAAAAATATGATATCTGTTTTCCAAATAACATATCTGAAAACTGGTCTGACTATTGATTGCTTTGATAGCACGAGATGCAAACCAATAGGTGGCAGTGCTTATAGTCACAATTTTCTTTCTGCTGGCCTCCCATGCACCCATTTCTTCTGATAGAAAAGATGTCCAGATTACAACAGTAGCACTTCTTAGTGCCCTTTTGGTTTTTCTTCTGTTTTGGAGAAAGACATTGAAGACTTCAGGAGTGAAAGAAACAAAATGTGTAAATCATTGCATATGCGTAAATCATTACATCCCATATTGATCCCGAGCAGAGAAACACTACAAAAACAGAACAGAAACAAAATTATAATGTGCTGAATCTTGAGAACCAGAGACAATCTGATTTCCAAAGTTGCCACAGCATTAGATCCAAATGGTCAGAAAACAGGAAAGTGCATTATATTCAATGAGAAACATAAAGCAACAGGAGCTGTCCAGGAAAAAAAGAAAAAGAAAAAGAAACTATAGATCTTTCAGACAAGAGAATAAAAATAACTACCTGCCTCACAGAAGTTGCCAAAAAAACAGAAGAAAAATGTAGAATGGTCAAGAATATGATACGTGAACAAAATAGTAATGTCAATACAATGATAACATCTATATTAAAGAGTGCACTAGAGGCATCCAATGGTTAATTTGAGACAACAGCAGAGAAAAATTCAGCAGCCTTGAAGACAGATGAATTGAAATCAAGTCTGAGCAACAAGAAGAAAAGAGATTGAAGAAAAATTATCAAACTAACCAGAACCACCATCAAGCCAACATAAAACATAACATAAAAAATATACATACAAAATGCAAGAATCCCAGGATAATATGAGAGAGAAAAAGGGAAGGAATATTACAAGAAAAATAACTGATTCTAAAAACAAAGCCATTATTGATATATGATGGTAATTGATTCTCCTGAATTATTTCAAAATTTGTTTAAGATAACAATGAAATCATAAGTTATGTACATAAGTATATATATATATATATATATATATATATATATATATATGTTATAACAAGAATAAACTCTACATTTGCTATTTCAAAGAAAGAGAAGGGATAGAGTTATTATGATTTAACTCTTTCCCCTACACAAAACACTATAATAACAACAGTTCAAATTTCCTGCAGTTAACACATGAAACATAAATAAGAGAGAAGAATTTGTATTTCTATAGGAGGAACTAAAGAGTTTTCAGGGGATCTGATATGAGAAGTAACATCACACAAGAACTTCATGAGGACTGGATAGCACAAACACTCCTAGAGGTGAGAACAAGCAGGTGGCTTCACCGACTTCACAGTAATAATACTGTGTAAATAATAATACTACTAGTAATAATAATACTAGTAAATAATACTAGTTTCTCCATTCACGTTTTAACTTTCAATTGCATAGTACATGAACTATCAAAATGTCATAAAATGGAATTTTTATACCTTTCCCATACCTTTCTGTAAGGTAGGACTTCATTCTCGGACACACATTGTGAATCAGAATAACATTTGTTGTATAGAAGTTTGGTTACCTGCAGTAGATACTGTGGTTTACAAATATGAACATTAAAACAAAAATCGTGATTCTGATGAGATGGTGAAAAAAGGGGAAGAAAGTTAGAAAACATACTACTCTGTCAACAATAATCAAAAGAGTGTCCAAGGTTATGCACTTGATTATAGAGGTATGAGTTTAAAAATAATCTATTCTAGAATAATATAGAAGCTTTTAGTGGCACAAAGAAATAGAATAGTCCCTAGTAAAATCTAAAACTATGATTGTATTAAAATTCCATGAATTGCTCTTAAAAATAATTCATGCTTAAGTGGTTTAATAAATATTGTGTACAAGTGAGTTTAGCTCATTTGTCAAAAAAATGAAAATAATAGAAAAGAACAAACAAAAAAGATAAGATATAAAATGAATGATAAGAAAGATATAAATTCAAATTATAAAAACTAGTTACAAAACTAAGTAAAACTTTAGGTTTGTATAATTTTGTATAATTCAAGGAAAATAAATTTGAAACACTAGTTCCCAGGCATAATGTTATTAAAATGATATTATACAACCCTGTTGTGTTTTTGATCAGAAAAAATGATTTTGAGAGAAAAACTTTTTCTCGCAGCTAGCTGGCCTAGAGGACAGAGGAGCTCCTACTTCATGCCCCTCCCCTGCACCTAAAACACTGTCCTCATCGTCTTTTGTCCTCAGCAGTTTCTGTTTATGAATTCCACTGTGCTTTTCTAGTCAATCATGTGAAGCTGAATGTACCTTCTGTATCTTCGCTTTTTTTCTTGATCCATGTAAACACTAATCATGGGGGAGAGGGGCAGAAGGCTGTGTGGAGAAATCCCAGAACTGTCCACCAGCATAGTTAACAAAGTCATAGACTGCCTCCAGCCTTCAAATGTGTTCTCAGTTCTTCTTTGCCTGATCTTGCTGCACCACTCAGAAGAACTACACTGTGAACCATAATTCTGTTACTAAATTACCAGGGTTGAAAATTCTAAATAAATTAATGACAACAAATGTAGGAAAACAAATTTTAAATTAGCTATTCCAATATCTCTCAGCTTCCAAAACCTTGAAAGTTTCATTTTCTTTTTAAAATGTCAGAATAAAATTTTGCAATTTTGCAACAGCTAAAAAATTATTAACATGGGAAAAAGTAAATATCACATCTAAAAGCTATTTTCCCTGCAATGAAAAGATGGTTAGTAT
This sequence comes from Petromus typicus, assembly GCA_004026965.1. Classification (NCBI taxonomy): domain Eukaryota; kingdom Metazoa; phylum Chordata; class Mammalia; order Rodentia; family Petromuridae; genus Petromus; species Petromus typicus. The sequence continues at coordinate 3,638 of PVIR01022651.1, forward strand.
TATAAGTTTTGCTAAGAATCAGCTCACAAAGATATCTGAAGGTAGAGCTTACAAATTTATCACTTATTTTTGATATAACAACAATAATATTTACAGTGATTTTTGTTAAATATAAAAAATAGCATGTTTTCAAATCAGAAAACACTACATTCTTAAAAAAGTAGAAGTGATTTTTTTTATTTTCTGCTATCTAATATTCTGTAAGAAAGATTTAGCCAATGTAATTGAGTGAGGAGATACACTCAGACACTTAAAATAAGAGGTATTTAACAGCAGTAGTACAATAATAATCAGGAAAATGTATAGGGATCTAAGAGAGATAATTCAAAAACAAAGAAATAAAGCAAGACAAAACTGGAATGCAAAACTTGTAGCTTTCAATTAGGTGGCACCAAGTGGAGAGAACCTACATAAATTTGGTTTTATAAAATAATACTAGTCTCTCCATTCACATTTTAACTTTCAATTGCTATAGTACATGAACTATCAAAATGTCATAAAATGGAATTTTTATACCTTTCCCATCACTATATAAAGCACAGGCATGTTTGATGATCAGTGAGCAGAGTAAATGGTGTGGTGCAGTGTGGAGCTCTTGCCTAGCGTGAGTCCTACAGAGTCTTACTCACAGCACTGTACACACAAGCACAACCACAAAAACCATGACTGAAGGAAACCATCACATCTTTTAACGCTTGTAAAAGTCTGTCTGTAACATTCACCTGTCACTTGAGGGGTATGCGCATGGTGTCTGTTGTTACATTCTTCATCTCTTCCATGTTTTTTTTTTTTTTTAATGACAATGTGGAAGAAATTAACCAACAAAAATAAAACAACAGAGAAGCAACAAGTTTAATACTGAAAGCTAAATGGAGATTCAATCTAAAAAGAACTGTGGAAGAAATAGCTGACCTCTGAATTTTGGGACGGCTGCCATAAGACATGATGAATATGTACCCGGAGGAGCTCAGTGAGGCAAAGACCACATAAATGAGGAAAGTAGTTATAAGAAAAAGGATAAAAATGTCCCAGAGGAAGTGACACTGAAGGGGCCTTCACATTAAAGGAACACTCCGAAATATTTCGTGACAATGAAAGTACAGCAGATGAAATGTTTGAAGCTGATTCATACTGAGAAAGGGGAATGACAATTTGCCAAGCACGGGAATGATTCACTCTGTTGTAAGTCTTATGAGCAGCAGAATAAGGAGGCGATGTTCAAAATAGCTTTGATAAATTTTGATAGGAAATTTATTTAAACATTTGTTCTTTTCTTCGAATGCCTTAAAACAGTGTACTTGATAATACCAGTTTTATGGCATCATTTTAACTTTCAGTTATATGAAAGTCTCACAGAAAGAGAACTTGTAACATTTTGATTAAAATGTTTACATGCCCCAAAACATGCATTTTTTTTTCCCTGTTCGTTTTGCCTGTATGGTTGTTTTTATGGCCCTGTAGTATCCAGTATCCCTGTCAAATGTAAACTTCTTGCACAAGGAACTCAGTAAATATCCTATGCTTACACTGAAGAAGAACTGATTCCTCCTTTTTTTCCATAATAATTAGCTACTAAGTATATTCTTCTTTTGCTGGCTTTGAAAAAATAAGATTAAATACTTCTTGCCTACCTAAGAAACTACTCCAACCAGCACCTAGCACAATACTTCAGCTACATTGTTTTATCAGACTTCTGTATAATGTCCTAGCAATACAAATAGCATTTATTAAGAAAAAAGTAAGTGTTCTGAATTTTTAAACACCTTACAAATGTATACATGTGCAGCATATTTTTATGCTTCATAAAAGAAGACTGCATGTCAGACACGACAGATTCTAGTCTGTAAGCAGGGCTTCCAGGAAAGACAAATGCATCTTCTTCAGTTTCCTCCAATTAGAACACTTGAGATCAGATTCCCTTCAAAATGAAAACCTATGAATTAAAATAATTTTTATTTAAAATAGCTAGTGTTAGGGCTGGGAATATTAATTCATTTCATTTACTCAGACAACAGCTCATAAGACTACGGGACATTTTTGTAAAGATTTGAAAAAAATCACAAGACGATTAATCCATAGCTTTCTGTTTACAGAAGTTTGGAGACCTGTAGACAATCACAGAAGGCTACTTTTGAGTATGAAGTGAAATGGCTTTCCTCACACTAAGTAAACCTTATCTTATTCAGGCAAATCTTCCAATTTCATGATAGCATATAAAGTCTGTCATTAAACAAAATGCTTAAGTTACTCCCATGGATAGGGTGTTTATTACAAAACTATGATTATTACCTGGAGAATGGTGAATGAACACAATGAAGATTTTTTAAAGTAAAGATTAGAATAAAGTACCACTTATTAAATTTTTAATTCTGATCTACTTGGCATTTATTCTGAGCAGGTAATCAAAGTTATAAAAACTCAATAGAGCTGTTAAAAACATCTGAAAATAATCACGCTTATATACCAAATGGTAGGAAATGATTAATCTAATAGTAAGTTTACTCACAAAATATTGAGTTTTTAAAATGGCACTCAATACTAATTAGATTCCAAAATATTTAAAGAATTTCCTATCTGCCCTTTAGTAAAATGTATATAGAGATGAAAAACCTGAACATTACTTCATTCACCTTAATAGGTTTAATTTTATCCCCAAGTCAATATATTGTGGGATTTTAATAATTTTAATGAATTTACTTACTTTTAATCAATAATGTCTAAAAATTACTAATTTTATAACAGTTATTGTAGTTTTTTCTAATTTACAAAGCAATAAAAGATAATATTTTATCGATTAGACATAACCGCTTCTGTGCTAGAATGAATAGGATTCAAATTTCAGATTTAAATGTTTATTTATATTACATAGGTAAATTACTAAATCTTCTTGAAACTTAATTTTTTTTTCTTTCTGTAATACTGGGGAAATAATATTTATATCTTAAATTCATCTGAGCATAAAATTAGTGGCAATTTATTCTGAAGTCAGTAATAATCACAAGCAAAATCTACCTTAATCTGTTAATATTCCTGCTGAGTATAATAGAGATAATGATGTTACAAATCTAATATTCTTTTTTTTTTTTTTTTAAGGTTTTTTTGTTTGAAACAGGGTCTCGCTTTGTGGTTCAGGCTGGCCCTGAGCTCAGCCTCAAACTCACATCACAACAATCCTCCTGCCTCTGCTCCCCGAGTTCTGGGATGACAGGCGTGAGCCACCACGTCCGACACTGTGGTATGTGGTACTGGTTGCTGCTGGGCATGAGTCTCCACGCCTAGTATGGTATGTGGTTAACAGGGATCAAACCTGGGTCCTTGCGCTTGCAAGACAGGAGCCGGAACCACTGAGCTAACTTCCCAGCCGACAAATCTAATATTCTTAAAAGAGTTAAATTCACAGGATTTTATGCTACATAATTTCAGATGACTTTTACTTCCCACGAAAGTAATCAAAACACAAACAGTAGCTCACCCTATAATAGTGCACACAGATAATCATTTACATTATTGAGACTAACTTTGACCATGATTTTCTTATTTTCTATAATGTATTGCTGATAGTTTAATGCAAATAATTTATGGTTGGACACATTTACCAGACATACTAATATATGTAAATTTGTTGCACTGTTTGTTAGTTAAACATAGTATAGATAGTACAGAAGTAATAACAGCATTTTAAAAATCATGTTCTGATTAATATTTTTTGAATATTAAATCTCTTATTCATATTTGGTATGCTGGGAAGCATCAATTTTCTCATATAAATAATATTGAATTTGTTCCTTGAAGCATTCCAAACTGAACTTTCTGACAAGTATATAGAAATGACACATTCTGTGGGATCTGCTTATCTTTTATGCAGTAAATGACTAATTTCACTCCATAAGTTCAACTTCCAGTAACAAGAAATGTTAAGTTATACATTTTCTTCCTGGCAAATTTATTTAGGTCAATTTAAAAAAAAATCAGTCTTTTATAATTAAAGAAAAGTTCTCACTCACTATATATTTTAGTTTAAACTAATTATCAGATACATGATGATATATTTCATATATATATGAAATTTCTGCAAGTTTCAGTATTATGTGTTGGACCTCATATTTTCTAGTTCTGTTTCAAACAATTGATGTTATAATCAGGTGTATTATGTTAAATGAAAGCTGGATTCATGAAATTTCAAATTTATAAGACTAAATTAAGAAAATATTTGTATTGTAAAATTGAAATTTTAGTAAGTGATTTTGTACATAAGAGTAAGTATTGTACAAATAAGAAATTTTTTCACATTAGATTATAAATGTTGACCACCTAAACAAATAAAAAATGTACTTTATAAAATTTGTTAGTATTGAAACGATTTGCATTACTTGACATTTGTTGAGGGAAAATAAATTTAGAAATAAAAATAATTCAAATGCAGATACACAAGTAATTGATCAAAACTAGTAGGCAAGAAAGTATTGGCAAATGTATAAAACATTACACCTGACAGCACCATTCTCAATCTACTATGAAATAAAAGATTCATTTAAGCAAACCAAAACTTCTATGAAGATGTAAAATTTTAGATGAAAAGCAACCTATTTATTTTAATGATATAATAATTTTGAATACTAATTTTACATACACTTTCAAATTAAAATGATTATTTAATGAAATTCTAATAAATTTGATATTATCAAATAATACATATGAAGTTTCTAAGTCCATATAATGACACTGAAAAATTAAATTTTTTACAATTCAGTGTTCAAAAACAAGATAATATTCTTGATTAGATTTGTACTGAAATTTCCTTTCTATTACCATCTGAAAAACTAATGAATTTCAAAATGGAATAAACTCATCATTATGCTTTTAAAAGGGCAGAATGACCAAGTCCCTAATATTATGACAGTAAAAATGATGATAGCATTACTAATTAACATCTAATGAGTGCTTTCTACATTTTAGGTACAACAGGTGGGATGTCCTACTAACTGTCACAGCTGCTCTTCAATTGTTAGATTCTTACTGTTATTTTCTTATTATTCCTGAGAATTCTGATAAATAACAGGTTAAGGGACTTGACCAGTATTGTACAGTCAGAGTAGCACAGTCAAGTTCAATGTGGAACACACAATACTAAGATATGAAGAAAACGAAGGCCTCAGCAGCTGTGCTGAAACCCAGTACGAATGAATGCAAGCAATGCCGTTAAATTGTATGAAAATCTAACTAAAAGATACCGAGTCTTCATTATAAACACATCTGGAAAATGGCAGTCACCTAAAGATAAAGCTGGGCAGGTAACATAAGTGGAGAATTCGTGGATGCTGACGAGAAGTCCAGGAGATGGGCTGGTGTTGAATTCTGGGTGAAGAGAATGTGATGAGGCTTCTGAAGTTCAAACAAGAGCTGGATGAGTGGGAAACCAGTGAAACAAAAGATTCTGATGTTGATTGTGAAGGAGAACAGTGCAAGGGGAAGAGAGACTTAGAAAGAAAGTGTTTGTAGCAAATCTGGCTTGAAGACTTGGTTAGAAGAAACCAAAGGAAGTATTTAGTATCCCTGGTGTAGCGGTCTAGTCAGTCATTTTGGAGGATAAAGATAGAAAAAATTGTGAAATACCCCTGTGACTTTTGAATAGACTCTTGAAGTTGTGTGGGTTTTATCTATTTTTAATGCCCAACTGCGATTTGCTAGATCTGTGCATGAGAAAATGGATGAAATGTCTACCAACTGGAGAGTTCTTTTCCCTCCCAAAAATCCACAACAATTTTCTATTTACTGGGGATAATATATGTAACCCATTATCGATGCCAATCTCCTGAACCAAGTTATTGGTATTAGAAATCTAGACATTTTCCAAGCAGGAAAGAAAGTATAACATTTGAAATGAATAAAATGGCAGAGTAGAGAGCCTCTTGGCTGGTAGTTGCGTGGCACTATGGCTATGTAACTCTGGGATGACCATGAGTCAGATTAACGAAATTCTAAGCAATGAACTAAAGAAAAAGAGGTCATTGCAAAGAATGCAAAGAGAGAATATGGAGAAGTAGGCACCAGGCTGGGACTGAGAGGATGGGACAATAACATTGGCTGCCCTTTGGCTGTCAGCACAGAATACATGGATTTAGACTTGGGACATAGCATTTATCTAGTTGGGCTTTAAGTTCTAACACATGGGCTTTGCTCCTGGATGCCATGAGCTTGGTGTAGCACCTGAGCTGCAGCATCTACTGCATGGGTTTCAACTATGTGGCCTCCAGGACTGAGCACACTGGAAGACAATGATGCCCACTGGCTCTGGGGCCAAGTGTGTGGGTGCTATTATGGGTTTTGGCTTGGAGTACATTGCTGCACTCATTCAACGTATAGCCCAAACATTGAGCTTATGGGCTCTGGAGTGGAGCACAAGGTCCCTGTTGATGAGTGCACAGGCCTGAGCTTGAAGCACATGACCCTCCCAAACATGGGTGTTGGACTAGAGCACATGGTCAGTCCATAGGTAAGTCTTCAGCACTGGCTATGAGCAGATCGCCCCAGCACTGTGTGGACATGGTGGTACCAGCTTGACAGTGCCATGGAAATAGAATATAGAAGCTTTCCAGGAAACCTCCTGAGTTCTTTTGAAGCATCTGAAGGCCGTGCTACTGGGGTGTCCACGAAGGTCTGCCATATATTCATGCAAAACTTCTACTTGATTTTACATGGAAGCTGCTAAAGGACAAGTTCAGTGAATATGGCCATGTGCACTATGCCAATAAAACCACGGGGGAAGTGCAAAGAGGTGGTACAATTACATTTGACTTGCAGCTGAGAGTCTGCAGGAGGATGTGAAGACAAGTGTCTGAGAGACCGATGTTCAAATCAATAGAAAAGCTTAAGCAGTTGCTTTCTTAAAACATCAATACCAGACTCCTGAATTTGTATTTTTTGTGAACCACTTTCATTTATTGGCTAACTATATAAAGATGTATATAAAATCCAATTGCTGGGCCGGGGATATAGCTCAGTGGTTCTAGCACCTGTCTTGCAAGTGCAAGGGCCCAGGTTCGATCCCCGGTAACCACATAACAATACTGGGTGTGGAGACTCACCCCAGAGGCAATCAGTACCACATACCACAGTGCCTGGCGTGGTGGCTCACGCCTGTAACCCCAGCACTCAGGAGGCAGAGGCAGGAGGATTGCTGTGAGTTTGAGGTTGAGCTCAGGGCCAGCCTGAACCACAAAGTGAGACCCTGTCTCAAAGAAACCTAAAAAAATAAAAAAAATAAGAATAAAATGCAATTGCTTTGGGGGGTAATTTGAGTTACTATTTGACTGTTTGCATTGAGTTTGAAAGGTAGGTGAATAGTTTTTGTAGTTGCTGCTTCTAATTGACATCAGATGTGACTTTAATAATAAAAAGCAGTTCCTAAAAAAAAAATAAAGATTGAGACAAACTGGGCAGAAAAAAAATGTGTGGATGAAGATAAATGAGCAAAGTTCACATGACAAAGATTATGGAAGATTATGTATTATGTCCCATAATATGTAGTAAGTATAAATATTAAATGTCTCACATCTGTCAATAAAGAAAAAATGTAAGGAATTTTGCAGTAAGAAAAACAACTCTAAACTTCATTTTCATAAAACATAAAATCTGGATTATAAACTCTGTCATTCAGTTTGTTTAGAGGATTCCACACGATGAATCACATGAAACATTGAGCATGACACTTTGGTTCATGGCAAGAAGAAGCAGCTAGAAGACCATAAATCAAAATAAAATAAAAACCCACTATTCTTAACTATTTGTAAGTATCATTATTTAAACTGATGGTAATATTCAGCAGGAATAATTCAATGCATCAAGTCTGATTCAATTCAGATACATGAAAATCATGTTATTTAGCAATTTTTAATCAAAAAATTGAATGCAATAAGGCAATAGATCTATATAAGTAATTCTTCAGACTTTTCATAATGAATCAATATGTTGTAATATTGTCAAAAATGTAATCCACTACATAAGTTAAATTCTTACTTCTATAACTCTAATCATACAAAAATACTTTATCTCAAAAATCACTATAACAAAAAGAAAACAAACAATAGACATTACATTTCCTTGCAAATTATCATTTTTTACTGTACCTAGCCATAGAAATATGCATCCATTTATCACTAAAAGAGCATGTTTTTGAACTAGGAAGACAGTTCTTTAAATAATAGGTAAGGTTTTATGGCTATAAGTTGTAAAAAGTGAATTAGAAGAGGCTTTGAATTGTACTAAATAATCTTTATGTTTCTGCAAGTGTTATTTATTATAGATTCTCAATATCAAGACTTGTCTTTGTCTATCAAGAAAATTAAAAAAATAAAAATTTTAAAACAAAACCTTTGCATATTATTACTTAGCATTGAATTTATATGGGATTGGATATAATTTGAAATTGAATGTAATTTGAATTTGTATAACTTGGAAATTTGTGTTTTCACTGAATAGACATGAAGATTTAAAAAAAAAATAGCAATCAACTGTGAATTGCTAGTACCATGTTCTAGTTTTCTGCAAAGCATCACACGTTTTCCTTTTAATGCTTGTACATATGTCTGGATCTGCTTAGCAATTTCAAATTTCAGTAGAAGATGAAGAGGTAAGAAAGACTGTATAAAATCTTATCATCTCAAGGTAACACTGTGCAAATCGTGGTCGGTTCTCTGGGGCTCCCAAGTAGTTAATGAAGAAATGGATGTTGGTAATATTGGTTGTCTGAAAAATAAGAGAAAAAAAGAGGAAATAGCAGAACGATGACAAGGAAAGGATGGATGGAGGGAGGGAAAGAGGGAAGAGAACAGGAAGAAGTCAGGAAGGAAGGATGGAAGGAGCAAAGGAAACATTTGAATGCTCGCCACAACATTGGCAAAGCCCCATGGGCATCGCTACCTAGTCGTTGCCTCCAAAGAGAGAATACTACAATGATAAATTTCTAAATATATGAATGAAAAAGATAGAATAAGATCATCCTTACAACTCCTGGTGCTCAGGCTAAAGAACCAAGAATGTTACATATTTCACACATATATGTTATTTCCTTATGGAGTCCAGTGACTCAAAGTACTGTCATGTTTTCACATAGTTTCGGAGGATTTTCTGATAAATTATTTGACCGTTAAAAAATGTACGCCACCTCTTATATAAATAGACTGTATTTAGCATGAACTAGCAAATCAGAAAGTATACTAAAGTCTGCGGTTGCTTCAAGGTGAAACCTCAATGGCGGAAAATACAAATTTTCTTATAAAGAAGCAGCTGTGTTCCTGAGGTTACAGCACTTTGTTATATAAAGAATATCAATGGAGTGTTTATGAAATAACAAGGGAACATCACATCGCAAAGAGCAACGGAAGCCTCTTTAAAAATCTGTATAATAAACATGTCTGAATGGTTATGGTTCTGGCAGATCGCTACAGAGAAAATATTAGGGAAGAGATCTCACACTCATACATTTTTCATGAAATGTTCTGTATTATACATCACAGCTGCAAATCTGCCCTCTGAAGTTTGCGGCTTCTTAATGACACCAGAGATTTAGGGCACAGGGTGGAGTTAGGCTGACATGTGACTGATGAGGTGGAAGCGTGAGTCTGAGGGCCATTGAACACAGAGAATTTCCCCAATGTATCATAATTACAAAAACACCTGTACTAGAATCTGTGCTGATTCAGGCAAAATACATAGTTCTTAATGGTCTGCAAGACCTTTCATCTCAGACCCATGACTTAGAAGTAAAGGATGCAGTTACATGTAAAAATAACTTTCAGACACTGGTTGTTGTCTGTCCAGTAGATGATGCTCCTGTCACCTGAAAATATTTGTGTCATTTGAGAAGGGGAAATTGGATGTTGAAGTGTGCTAGAAGCATTTCCTGCAAAATGATGCAAAACTACAAGGTCATAAACTTCTGTGCTTAATAAATCAATCAGAGCTGAATTATTCTGCATTTGCCTTACGTTTACAAAACACATCATGATGGAAAAAAGCAAATTTGAGTGTGTATTTTTGTGTGAGGTAATACAGTTGGACAATGGAGTCAATATTCAAGTTGTAATTCTTACCCAACTGGTCTTTATCATCTCTTAAATCTCTGGGTTCCGGTGGGGGAAGTTATAATAATTTTGGATGTATTTGATTTGTAAATTTTTTATAAGAACCAATCTATGTGTGAACTGTGATTTAAAATAAAAAAGAGGGGCTGGGGAGTTAGCTCAGTAGTTCCAGCACCGGTCTTGCAAGCCCAAGGACCCAGGTTTGATCCCCGGTAACCACATAACAATACTGGGCCTGGAGACTCACCCAAGCAGCAACCAGTACCACATACCACAGTGCCTGGTGTGGTGGCTCACACCTGTAATCCCAGCACTTGGGAGGCAGAGGCAGGAGGATTGCTGTGATGTGAGTTTGAGGCTAAGCTGAGGGCCAGCCTGAACTACAAAGTGAGACACTGTCTCAAAATAAATAAATTAAATAAATAAATAAATAAATAAAAATAAAATAAAAAAGAGGAGAATATGTATGTTCATAAGAGGAAGATAAAGTGTGGGATCCATAAGAAACAAATAGTTTCTCTTTAAGTCAGTGAAAAATGAAATAAATTCAGTAGAAAAATCTCAATTTTGAAATAGATACTGGATATTTTATATGAGGTTATTTTAAGGAACATGTTTTTCTCTAAATATTTAACCTGCTATGAAAGAAGAACATTTTTAGCAATAAAAATACATTATGGGCAGTGTCTTCATGAATTCTTCAAAAAAATCATTTTTGGAGAATATTTTCAGGTAGGGAAACTGAATAAAAATTGTAAACATAGCATATAATTATTTGTATTATTAAAGAAGTAGTATGTTCTGTGCTAAAGTCAAACAAGGAGAGAAATATTATAAAGTAATCAAAATTGCTCATAAACTTATTAGTCAGATGTTTTTAATCTCATATCACATCAGAAAAAGTATCATACAACACTCTCGTAATAGAAAAAAAATTGAAATGTCTATTTTGCGTATAAATTTAGCAACAAAGCCTGCTTAACCTTTTTCATTTTATATACTTACTTTTTGTAATACAAGTCCCTTCCTATGCTGGGTATTTTCTCTACAACTAAGCTATATCTCTAGACCCCTTATAGGTATTATTCAATAAAGTGTAATATAAAAATTATTTAAATTAAAGTAGATACAGACTTAATCTTAAGTTTTGAAATAAATATTAATCATATGCAAACGTTAATTATTATGCATGAAGATTACACTTAAATGAGTGATTATCTGATCAGTAGAGAAATTCAATAGTACTGCTAACCAAATGTAACAGATAAAAACTATTTATAGGAGGCTAATCTAGGAAATAAATGTATGGAACACTGATAAGTGAGCTATAATTCCAGTAGATCCACACAAAGAAGATCTATGTATCTCTTAAAACTGTACTCTGGAGCTGGAATTCTTGGGTTTTGTCGCTAGTATTGACTGGCTGAGACAAAGAAAGAGTAAACCCAGGTGTTCTCCAATTTAACAACGGAGTCATACCTCAGTACGTACTTTGCTATCTGTAAATCTCAGAGTAAGAAGTACGTCTAACATCACTGAGCCACCAAATAGCAAAGCTTATGACATGTACCCCTTAACGGACTGGTAGTTTGTGCTCTCCTGAGCGGGACGCTGCAGCTCAGTACCGCCGCCCTGTGTCACAGGACAGAATTGCTCGAGTTAAGATGAACTGAAAAGAGAACCAAGTTCAAAATCCTAGATTTGATTTCTACTGAATGTATGTCCTTTCTTTTTTTTTTTTTAATTGAAATCTTTATGCATGTCCTTTCACCCTCTTTTAAAATTCTTAGGTCAAACTGAAAACTTAAAGATCCTACTTATCTCTAAACATCAATTTTCTTATCTATGGCATAGAATTATTGAGGAGTAAATGTGGTATCAATTATAATGGGTCTCAGAACATATAATCACAGTAGTAAGCAAAAATTATTTTAAAAATAATTTATTTTCCAGTTTATTTTATACCTGGGCCCTGTGAGCCTAAAAGAGCTTCATTTTTCCTTTGACTGACAGAGAAAACTATGACATTGAAACAATTGTTCTTTCAAGTGTAATTTTCCAGTTTCTCAAGTCATATTGGGTTCTTAGTTTTTTGTGAATGTGGGCTTTAAATTGTCATTTATTTTGATTTTTGAGTATAGAGTTTGGGTCTCAAATGCCATCCCAAAGTGTATAATATATTGAAAGCAATGTTTCCAGCACAGTCATGCACGGAACTGTGCCTTTGGAGGATGATTAGATCAGAGCTCTTGATGCATTAAATACTTGTGGATCCGTAGTACAATAGAATTGAGGAAATGAGTGTTACTGTAACAACTGTCTTTCTGTCTTCCTCTCTCTCTGTCACTGTCTATCTGTTTGTCTGTCTGTCTGTCTCACCATGAACTGAACAGCTTTGACCCCCCCCCACACTGCTCTCTGACATGATGTTCAGCCTCACCACAAGCCCAGGCTCACCTCACCTTAACCCGAGACCCCTGAAAATCACAAATGTGAAGGTGGTAAAATATGTAAATCCTAGATTTAAGTGAATCTTATTGGCCAAAATAAATATATGTATTACAATGGACTTCATCATAAAGACAATGAGGGAATCTCAATTTTCAGTGCTTGAGTGACTCAAGCATCCTTGGGAAGGATGGAGTGCAGGGCACATATTTCTGCTCTAAGCACTGGAGGAAAAACAGTACAATTATCGAAGGCAGGGGAAACAGGAAGAAAGGGATGCCAAAGGGAGGGTGTATAACTATAAGTTCAGAAGTTAAACTTTCAGTTGTCTTTAGGAAATACAAATAGAGATGTGTATACACCTTTGGGAATCCCACCTATAGTTCATGTTCAATATAGATTTGGTCTTAGAAGAAAAGATCAAGGCCTAGGCAAGAAATAGAACAATAAAGGGGAAAAAATCAGAGGTTTAGTGGGAAAGGAAGATGAATAGGTTAGAGAAGTAGAACGAGAATTAAAACTGCATTACGCCAACTTGGAAACATCATGAAATCAAATCCCTGAAGAAAAGAGAGTCCAACAATCACGGATTTGCATTATAACCCTGCTACTGGCCCTCTGTATTGCCCTGATGTTCTGGTTTCTTTCATATAATGTTTCTTTCACTATGAAACCAGAAATGATAACAGTGTGTATTGTATGAAATGCTTACTAGAGTTTCATGAAATGGAAGGTTTTGTACACAGTGAAAGATTAAGGTTTAGAGTCATTCTTCAGCATGTGGATGGCCAAGGAATAAACTCAAATCAATATGGATCAAAGAGCTAAATGTTAAAGTAGAAACACTTAACCTGCTGGAAGAAAAGACAGGTAAAACTCTTAAAGTCACAAGTATAGGAAAGGACATTCTGAACAAAGATGAGCTGCACAGGCAAGGTTCAACAATCAACAAATGGGATCATATTAAATTTTAAAATGTCAGCACAGCAAAAGAAACAGTGAATAGGCCATGGATGTACCTCAGTGGTGCAGTGCCTTATTTTCAAACGCTACGTGCTAAGCTTGATCCTTGGTATGAAAGAAAGATGAAGAAAGAAAGAAAGAGAGAGAGAGAGAGAGAGAAAGAAAGAAAGAAAGAAAGAAAGAAAGAAAGAAAGAAAGAAAGAAAGAAAGAAGGAAAGAGAGGAAGGCAGGAAGGAGGGAGGTGAAAAGACAGTCTTCAGAATGGGAAAAAATAAAAGCTTTGCCACAGATTCTTCAGACAGAGGATTCATATCTAGAATATAAAAACAACTCAGAAAATAGAACTTCCAAAATTAAAGACCTAATCAAAACAAGGGCTAGTGATATGTATAGATACTTCAAGAAGTACAAGTGACTGAAATACATAGGAAGAAATGCTTAGCATTATTGGCCATCAGAGAAATAAAAATTAAAATAACCCTGGGATTGCATCTTACCCTAGAAATGGGGACCATCAGCAAAAAGCAAAATAACATGCTGGAGAAGCTACAGGAGAAAAGTAACTTCTACACTATTGGTGAGCATGTGAAGTAATTCAATAACTATGGAAATCAGCATGGTGATTCTAAACAAAATATAAAACTAGAAATTCAGTTTGACTAAGGTGTGCTCCTGCTAGATATCTTGCAAAAGAGTAAAAACATCACATAACAATACATGCACATCCATGTTTACAGCAGCACAATTCATAATAGCTAATTCTTAGAAGAGACATTTATGTACATCAACAGATAAATGGATAAAGAAAATGTTCTTTTCACACTTCATGGAATATACTATGCATAAAGAAAAATAAACTTGAGTTGTTTGTAGGAAAATGTTTGTAGGATGCAATTTGAGACTATAGTGTTCAGTAAAATAAGTCAAATACACATAAGTTTCACAATCTTTCTCTTATATGAGAAATTACAACTAAAAATAAAGAACAAAAAGGAAGACAGATAATAGGAAATAGGGAGATGATAGATATATTTCAAGGGGAAAAGAAGCCTGGATAAAAGGGAGGAGAAAAAGGTGAAAGATGGAAAAAAAAAAGGAATTAAGTTGTTTTATTTATATGTAGCAACTCCATACAAGGAATGTTAATGCCATGCATTGCAAATTTGTACCAAAAAAAATGCAACAGGAAAGAGTTGAGCTATGAGTAGGGAGAGAAGGAGGGACGATAAACGGAAGCATGAAAGGAAGTTACAGTGTGTTATGAACATTGACTGACTTCCCACTAACAATGCAAACAGTATGTAGTATACACATGTGAAAATGAAAATAAATGTTTACAGCAATATTTGACAAGTGAGTACTGAAGTAGTAAGCTGCTTTCATAACAACCGTTGGGATTATACGGGCTGTAGTTATACTGTTCAAGTTGAAACCTAATAGTGTCAGTAGCAATGTGCTACCTCTCACATGTTACCTAGTATTTTTATGCCCCAGTTTACTTATCACTGAAAAGGCAGTATATTATCTAGCACAACAGCATTCTGCACTGACCAAAGGGATCCAGTACATTCAACAAAGTGAACGCAATTATAGATAACACCTTATAAACCTAGTATATAGTCAGAAAAATATTTAAGTTCCATCCTGAACGAATGTGGTTTTTATTTCACCATGTTTTCCTGAAAAATATTTTTGAAATTGGTCTTTTTGGTTATTTTTGAGAAATATTTCTTTTTAAGGAAAGGACAAAATATAAATAAATCGAATGACTACTTCAAATGTCAAAACATTGCCTTCAGGTAAAAATCATTTTGATAGGATTGTGTCCACAGGCTCATGGTGTACAAATCAGGATCTGTTTGTCCTTAGGCATGTAAGATGCTGTGCGCCTGCTGGGACAAGTGTGTGAATACAACTGAACATCTAAGGTACTCAAGTGAATCCTGGGAAAAGTGCATGATATTCAAGATCAAGCAAAAAGAACTCAAATCCATATTTTTAAGTGATTCAATTTGTGACATGTGTTAGACTACTCCATAGCACTGAACTTTCTTTTAACATTAAAAGAGTAATCAGGCATATTGGTGCTTGCTTATAATTCCAGCTGTCAAGAGGTTGAGACAGGATTATTGTAAGTGTGAGGCCAGCCTAGGTGCACAGTGAATTCAAGGCCAGCTTACATAACAAAGTCATGAGACCATTTCTCAAATAAGTAGAAAAAAATAAAGAATAATAAGAATGTTCTATTAACACCAGTAGAGAGTAAATGGTATATGACAATGCCTACCTTATACTATACTTTTCAGCAAATGTGAATTTCCTCCTCTTATTCTAAAGATAGTCATTCCCAAGACATGGTTCAAGAATATTTCATTTCAGATTAGTGGAGAATGGAGCCTATGAAGCCAAGGAATATTCTCAATGGGTATGTGATTAGACAAGAAAAAGCAAATTCATTCTAAAATATAAAAAAAGGCCAGTAGGGTAGGAGGATGTTCTGTTTTGGAGACCAAGTTACAGTGCATCAGAAATTTTGAAGTCATTCAAAATTAATTTTTGATCACACCTGGTTTGTTTTGATTTCTCTAAACTATTAAAGAAACTTGAAATTTTTTTTTTACCAAACTAATGTGTATAATCAAATTAAATACCTGTCCACAAATGTGACAATTGCTCCTTTGTACTAAGAATTACTTATGAGTTCTTTTGTGTATCTTGATTATAATTTAATTAAAATGGACACTTCTTTCTAAATTTTATGACAGTGTTAAATTATTACTCAAATACAGAACATCAACCATGTTAATTTTATTGTAATATGAGGTTATGAATTAGCTGTTTTTTCTTACTGGAGTTGGTCCCAGATAATGTGTAAGATTGATATTTTTCTCAAAAAGAAATTAGGTAAGAATAAAGATATAACCACAGATATTTGGAAAATGACAGTACAGTTTCCTACTGTTATGAGTTTTAGTTGTACTGATTATTTTAATATTATTTTCACTAAATTTAATCATTTGTTCAAAGAATACAGTATGTTGTATTATGATAAATATTACTTGACTCATTCATATTTGGAACTGGTGTGCAGAGGAATTGCTACATAGAAACCAACCAAAAATTATTGACCAGATAAATTAGAAATTTCTTTTGTAATATTTAATTTATATTTTCATTGAAATAGTAAACAAAAGAAGAGAAACATCTGCATTTTTAAAATCTATCTGCATCAGGATATATTTCCTTCAGTAAAAATAAAATAATTTAATTACCCAAAGAAAACTTGATTTTTATGTCATTGCATTGTCATTCAAAAAATTAATACCTTGGCAGACTGAAAGACTTACTTCTACTTTCTGAAAACTTTGGGCACCAGGAATCTCTGGCTCATTGATTTAAGTAGCTCAAGTAACTATTCTGGAAAGCCAACCTTGCTGCGTTTAAGGGAAGCACAATTTAAATACTGAAAATAAAATTACAGGATTTCCTTATGATTTCATTTTCCTTCAAAGTTCGAGTGAATTATAGTTTTATCCCCAAATAAATGAACAATGCCCAACAATGAATAAGCTACATGTAAGAACTGCCTCCTTTTCCCACTCCCCAGTGGTGTGTAATATCGTGGCCCAAAACGAGGTAACCCACGCTCAAGCCAACTACATAAAAACGTGGGGAGATGCACAAACATGCAGCCCATTTTGTGTTGTCTGCTGTGAGGTTAGAACTTAGGCCCACTGGGGAAAGGCTTAGTATATTCTCTGTTAATATTTTTTAAATTAATTAAACATAACAAAGAAATAAGAAATTTGATGATTGCCAGGGAATCCTTAGCACTTATTTTATTTCTATCTTTCATTATTTTAATTTAGTTTCAACTGTAAGATTTTGTCCATGCTCTGACAGTAAAATCTGATTTTGTCCATGCTCTGACAGTAAAATCTATTCCATATTTCTATAAACATGTCTCCATTAATTTACAGCTAAAAGTGATGTCTCAGAGAAATTACAAAGCTAATTTTGGTCAGCCAGTGGCAACACTCAGGGGCATTATGGATTCCAAATACAATGAGTATATCCTCTGTTATACAGATGTTAGAAAACTCAAATTCTAAAAGTGGTGTGATAGTCTACTAGCTTGTAGATATAGATTTTCTACTATTCAATAAATCCATTGAGGTAGAAAGATTTTAATTGACCAATTTTTAAAATTTATAAGAAGAATTTATAGCATTAATAAAAATACATAACTATCCTAATGTATATGAATGTAATTTTTTCAAAACCAGCAAGTCAAAGTGTACTTTATTTTATTTTATTTTATTTATTTATTTTTTTTTTTTTAGGTTTTTGGAGACAGGGTCTCGCTTTGTGGTTCAGGCTGGCCCTGAGCTCAGCCTCAAACTCACATCACAATCCTCCTGCCTCTGCCTCCTGAGTGCTGGGATTACAGGCGTGAGCCACCACGCCCGGCACTGTGATACGTGGTACTGGTTGCTGCTGGCTGTGGGTCTCCACACCCAGTATTGTTATGTGGTTACCGGGGAATCCAACCCGGGTCCTTGCGCTTGCGAGACAGGCGCCGGAACCACTGAGCTAACTCCCCGGCCCGAAAGTGTACTTTATTTTAAAGCCACAAAATGAAACATTATAGAAATGATGCTAATGCTTACACGTGAAACTTAAACATTTAGCCAGGTGTGGTGGCATATGTATATAGTTCCAGATTATATACATATAATATATGTATTGAAGAAGAAGAGGCAGAAGAATCATGGACAGGCTGGATGTAACTTAGCAGCCCCTCTCCCAAAACAGAGTAGCTCAGTGGTAGAGTAACTCTGGGTTGTGTACAGGAATAAAGTTATAATTTGCTCATGGAAATTAAGTAAACTTCACAATTGGGCATACAGCCATCTATTAAATATCAAAATTTCCTCTCAAATGATAATTCTAGCATTGTTAATGCACCGTTTAAAGTTACAAATGGTAAAATTCTTTAACCATATAAAATGCTAACACTTGAGTACCAATATACCCCTGGAGGGTCATTTAAAAGAGGGTATAGGAATAGTAAGACGTTTTGCCTTACAGAGTGTGTTAGATGGCATCTGTCTGCAGTGTCTTAATTTGATAGGGTTAATTGACTTACCTTGTGCATTGACAAAATTAAACTTTTATTTCTTGAAGAGATACAGGCAAGCAATCTTTTTGGAATATCTTTAGATTATTTTGTTATATTTTATTGTTTCTATGTAAATCTCTGACAAGTCTGTTTTTATTTATTTATTTATTTATTTATTTATTATGATTTGAACAGGTTTGTATTTTCTAAGTAAGAAAATGATGTACTTAAGCTTCATAAATGACATCTCCCATATCATCAATAAAAATGATGTACATCCTATTGTGGAGATATTCAGAAAACAATTCCCAGAAATCACCTTTATTATAGGGAATAAAACAGATGTATAACTCCCTGTTTTACGTGTCAGATTTGCACACAAAAAAGCAACAATGTACTCCCAGGCACAATATTACAAAAGCATTAGATGTGGTTGTGTTCCACTGAACAGTTATAATGTCTACTGTAAATATATTTAAGCCCTTTATATAATTGATTTATCAAAAATATGAAAGAATCTTAGTAGAGATACACAGAAGAAACTTCAGCTCTGTCTATATCACATTTAAGAAGTTAAAACTAACATGGCACAGACAATGTAATAAAGAAGGAATTTATCTTGCACTGACTTTTTGTAAACTATTCCACTCTCTGAAATTACTTAAGGTATAAATACTATGACAATACAAACAAATCATCCTGATATTCCTTTCTAAGTCAATTGAAGACAATATACATTTGCTTCTAATGCCAAGAGAAGACTCAATTCACTGTGAATTTCCCCAGCATATTCTTCACATTTCTTTTGTCAAGATCAATGTCACTTGCTTTTCTCAATCTGAGATTTTTATTGGCTCTGAGATCATTAAATGTTGTATATAGTAATGAATGAATAAATATGATTAGATACCAAACAAGATATTAATCAGACCCCAACACATATCCCTTTCAGTTCTTTAAAGTCTTCTCATACATCCAAATGAAGTCTGCAATTTCATGTATTTCTAATTGATTGTGGAAGGAAAATAATCTTTATTGTGTTCTTAGATAAGACACAATAAGTATGGATATATGCATTATATATAGATGTGTACACTTTTCCTGTGGTTCAGCAGGCAACCCCGTTAATCATTCTATATGTCTCATAATATATAAACTTTTCTAACCAATGAAAACACAGAGAAAGAGGTAGGTCACAATCAACATTTATAAACTTAAATAAATTGTATACTTAAAAGCATAAAAATGAAAGATTCATGGTCTCCAAAGGAAAAAAATAGCATCTATTCTTTTCAGGCATTTCATTCAATGTATACACATCCTCTTGGTAAATTATATAGCTGCTTAGCACTTATTTGTTAAGTGTGTTATAAAATTTTATAAAAAATAAAATTAATTATGAGTTCCATTTTCCTAAATGTTTCCAAGGCTGGAGAGATTACTAAAACTATACATTATCTATATGGCTGAAAATTTTTAATATTCAGTCACCTCCAGAAAACTACTATGAGGACAATGAAAATTTCCTTTTTGTAAAAAACTGATATTATATTATGAATAAGTAGGGTTATAACATAAGACTTAATTTATACACAATTCAAGGAGTAAAGTTTAACTATCAGACAGTTCACCTCTGTGGAGAGGAGTTTGTCAACTCAATTATTAGGAAACACCGGCCCATCCTCTCTGCCAGAGTCCAGTCACAGCATTTCTCCAACCCAGCACCTCTCCAGACAGAACCAGCCTTAGCTAACAAGAAGCATGGACATCTTCTCCAGCCGCTCACAAAGTTCCTACTGAGCCGGAGGTCAGGAGCTGCCCTGTACTCTGGAACTCGGCTCAGCCAATGAGGACGCTGTGCGCCCGGCCCTGAGCACCTGCCCTTCTGCCCTTATGGCTTCTGCCTCTTTAAACAGACTCTTCTGTCCTTTTTTGCACCAATGCAGACTTCTGCGTGCTCCCACTGCTTCTACGATCCATTCTTAAACAGTAAAGGTAATGCAACGATCCTTCCCCCCAGGTTTTTGCTATTTCTTGAAAATAATTTCATTTA
Source organism: Petromus typicus (assembly GCA_004026965.1). Taxonomy (NCBI): domain Eukaryota; kingdom Metazoa; phylum Chordata; class Mammalia; order Rodentia; family Petromuridae; genus Petromus; species Petromus typicus. The sequence continues at coordinate 24,306 of PVIR01022651.1, forward strand.
TAACATATCCTACCATTTTTACCTTTCGTGTTTCACCACATTCCTAGGTGGCTCATACACATCTTACAGCACATTCAGACACAAACTAGGAAGCTGTTAATGAATAAAAGAAGACAGCCTTTTAAAATTACAATAAAATACAAGCAGAGTCCCACACAGAACACCTGATGTGACATTAACTGTTTTTTTTTTTTTGGAGTAAAAGATACTAAGTAGAAATAACCCAAATGGGTAGTTCAGTATTGTACAGTACTACCTCCTATAGTTCTTCTGTATTATTACTCTGAGGCAAATGTGTGCCCTGGTTTCATGATGCCTAAGGCTTACAAATTCAGGGAGAGGACACACTGAGAATAACAACCTTAAGGCAGAAATCAAGAAAGCCCATGGCTATTCCAGAAAGAGCCCTCAAAAAGAAAGTTAAATTTTCATAAGTTTCACGCACCTTCTTCAGCTTTGAATCAGATATGGATTCAAATAAAAATAAAATGTCACAGTAACTTTACCAGAAACATTTTCTTTGCAGTGAAATATATAACATAAGGAAAAATATTGGGAGCAGACTAGAATGAATAAGACAGACAGAAAAGATTTAAGAAAGCTTCAATTCTGAAATTAAGCTATGGGGAAAAATGAGAATTAAGTTATGACTTATACTGGTACAACTCCCTATTGTAGAGTGCAATCATGATGCATATATGTAATGTACCAATAAAGATTTCAATTTAAAAAGAAATGAACAGAAAGGAAACTCTCTGAAAGAGAAAAAATAATCTTTAGGGGAAAATTTAGTTGTTTTCTTTCTTAGTGGAAGGGATTCATTTCATATGTCTCAAACTATTCTTAAGATCATAGTGTTAAGTAATCCATAGGAGTTCCTATGCTATTGTAAGACTATTCAAAGCACGTAACTGTTGATATATTATTTCACAATTTTAGCCTTATATTACAAAGAACCCTTTCATGATAGACCTGCACTTTGGGGTGGGGGTGCAGGCTTGCTTTCTATTTCACTTGACCTTTGATTTTGTTTTTTAATAACCCAGAAGTATGTCACAGGCTTGGGGATATCCTAGACTAGTGAAGAGGTGGCAGATAAAAACCTGTAACTTCTGAGGCTAATTTAGTCAAATTCTCCAGAGAATGTGGGAAGAGGTTCTCTGTTACTGATCACCCACAGAACTTGAGATAGTGATCTTTGGGAGCTCCAACTGCATCCAAAACTGTTCCTTAACTTACTTTTATAGTAGCTCTAATAATTTAGCATCATTTATTATTTTAATCTGTTAAGGGATAAAAGGGAAAATACAATAGTTTTGATTTGGGTTGATATGAAATAATCACAAAGATCAATCAAATCAAAGATTTTAACAAGTGTTAAGTGGAGTACAGCATACATGATATGTCCCCCAAACACATTAAGGTATTCGTGATTACCACAGGTATTCGTGTAACGGTGATCACAGCACAGACGCTATGGTTTGGATAGTGCGATGGTTGACTGTGGGTCAGCCTGAGAAGTTCAGCGAAGAGAAGCTTCGCTAGATCAGTTTAGCAATCCCACACTCCAGGCTGTGGGAAATCAGCTGTACGTGCCCAGTCAGCAAAGGGGAAGATAGCAGGGGTGGGCTGGTGCTTGGTATTTGGAGGAAATCCCACCTTTGCCTTCTCGCTGGATGTTGACTCCTGGCTTGAGGCTCAGACTCCGGCTTTAGGCTTTCAGATCCATCCGCCTTATGGCACAGACTTTTCAGCCTTCCATCATAGGCCCATTGGCCTCCCGTACAGACGAGCACAGGACACTGCGGTGAGCTCCAGACCTTCGAACAATTCGTCTTTCTCGAGGATGGAGACAGAACTGCTGCACTCTTCCAAGTCTGACTCTGTGACTGCGTGTTGTAAACCAATCTCCTAAATTCATACACATCTGCATATTACGTGTTAAATCTGTTCTGTAGTAAATACTGGCTGATACACACATCGTCCTCCCCTACCCAAGTACTAAAGCCTTGTTCCTCGGGATAACACTCATTGGAGATGCTGGAACCATGGGCCGGTAGATTAGAGAGCTTTAGGAACTGCAAGAATGCTCTTCAAAAAGACCAGGAAGGCTAGTTTTTGAGGAGTTCTCTGTTTCCAGGTTGATGACATGACCAGCTTACTCCATCATTTCCTCCTAAACTCATCCAAAGTTATAAGGCTACTTGATCTTGGATTGGAACCTCCAGGACTGTGAGAGAAATTTAACCTCTTTTCTTTGCAAGTTGACTATAAGATAGTTTATTATAGTAACTGAAAGCTAAAGCAATTGATTTTAGACTTTGTGTAGCTTATTTTCCAGAGAGAATTTGCCATTAGTGAAATGATAAAATTGTCTTTTTTTATACAAAACATCATCAAAAATGTTTTTAGCTGCAATAAAATGCCAAAGTTACTTTAAATATAAAAACTATGAAAGAAGTAAGAAATACATAAATGCATGTTGTACCAGCCAATCAAAAAGGTAATATTAAAGGAGATTTAAATATTTTATGGGATAGGGCTTGGGATTTAGCTCAGTGGTTCTAGCACCTGTCTTCCAAGGGCACGGAGACTCTCCTCCACCGGCAATCAGTACCCCATACCACAGTACTGGGCATGGTTGCTCACGCCTGTAATCCCAGCCCTAGGGAGGCAGAGGCAGGAGGATTTCTGTGAGTTCAAGGCTGAGCTCAAGGCCAGTCAGAACTACAAAAGCAAGACCCTGTCTGAAAAAAAAAAAAAAAAAAAAAAAAAAAAAAAAAAAAAAAAAAAAAAAAAAAAAAAAAAAAAAAAAAAAAAGAAAAATCTGTGGGAAAATTTTCCTTAAAGCTTTCTTTTACAATGAAGTAAATACAAATAAATTTGGAAGTAAACACTTCCAAGGCTATTGTGGCTGATGTCTTGCAATGCAGTCAAGGGATGCAATTATCACACAAAACAGAAAAATTCCAGAATTTTTTGTATTTCTTTCATAAGAAGTAAGAAAATGAAGCTGGTATGTGGTATAACCAACAAGGAAATGAGGATCAGTGCTTTGTAGCAATATTTTAGTGGGGAAAGTTCAACCTCTTTAGTCTCTGGCCTTTGCCACCTGTACTTACACAGCATGCGGGCACCCTCCGTCAGCAGCAATATAGCATAGGCAGAAGAGGGCATCACCGGGACTCTGTGATCACCTGGCTGTTCTGAAGAGAAAGTCCCTCACTCAATCAGGCAGCACTTGTAAATGCTCAGAAATTGCAAACTATCAACTTTAACGACTGAGACGGTATAAAAGCAAAACATATTAGTCACACTTTTCTAGTTAAAATTCAGGTCAAGAGTGAACTTTTTGAGTGCCTTGAATTCATAAAGTATCAATTTTTGTGTTATTTCACTTCTCCAAAGCACACTAATTGATAACTTACTGATTGCAATTTTTATAACTAAAGCACCTCATGTATTCAAAATAGGCATAAAGATTTCAGTGAAATGACTCCTACACAATAAAAACTCTGTGGCTGGCTTCCAGGGTGTTTTACAAGAGAATTACAACAAAAACGCAGCATAGAACCCACCCATCACATTTCACACCAAGTTAATTTAATCATTACCCAGAGAATAAGTTCAAGCCACTTTCAA